>JARHVA010000055.1:977500-1252500 GCA_037957365.1 Torreya grandis | reverse complement strand
TTGTTATAGGACAAGTCCTATATATTTGTAATATTTCTCAAATAATAGCTAATGTTGAGTGATTGATCCCCAAATATTATGTGTTGTGCTTCTGCACTTCCAAATCATTGTTGGATATGGGGTAATTCCCAATAATTCTAACCTATTTTACATGGTGTTAATTATAAATGATTTTTAATTTCAAAATTGTGTAACTAGAAGTTATTTTAAAATGAATCCCTTAGAGATTAGTTATAATTGATTTTATTCTTGTTTAAGTAGAAAACTATTAAATGTTATTCATAATTATAATTGCATAGTTGAAAAAGTTACTTAAAAATAATTTAAGGGATTATTCATTTTATATTTATAATTGTTTGAATGTTATGATCTTAGAGATTATTATATTAACTTACCCAACTCCTCGAATGGTTGAAAAATCTATTTTTGTTTCGTTTTATATTTTAAAATTTAAAAAAAACTTTTATTATCATTAAAAATAGTATGATAATATATATTCTTCATTCTAGGGTTAATTTCTTAAATTTCAAACCTACCTTTCAAACATGTAAAATATTCATTAAATGTTAAGTTTATATTCAATATTACATTCTTAAACTCCTTGTGTATAAGTTATCTCCTAGAAAAGTTTACCTAAGTAGACTAAGGGTATAATAGTCAAGGAAAAATAATATTGGTAAAAATTGACATGATGACTAAACTAAGAGATCATGTTATAGATTAATTTTGACCTTCCTACTTAAGAATTTATTTTTGAAATATAATGCATTAATTTATTTTAAGTATTCTTTTCTTTTAAATCTCAAACTTAGATCAATAATTTAAGGTTAAACAAAACTACACATCATTAGATATTAAATGATGTCTTTGACTTACATTTACATGTAATATCACCACGCTTGAGCTACTACATCCATAGCCTAACACAACTATAACAACGTCTAGGCATCGTCCTTATAAACCATCGAGAAGAAATAAGGACCATGTCATGTCATTAAGACCAAGGGATGGGATAATCCCTCTTGGTCAACAACACTAATCAAGATAAGAAAATGACTTTGACTACCTTAAATGATTCTGACTTGTGAATTTATGGAATAGAATGAAGAAAGTACATTTTCTACTCAAAACTCAGTACTATTGAAAAAGAGTAAATGAAAAATAGAATTTAGAATGTTAAACCAATTATTATCAATAAACCACCAACCATATGGCTCTAAAATAACAAAATTTTGGCAACAACAATTGTAAGGATTAAGTTGATTAAAATAAGGATAAAAAACATTGTTGATGTAAATAAAAGATTGAAAGGGGATGTAGCTTGCAAATGTTCATTCCTATTTCTTGTTAATATTTAGGGATAGTTTAGTTAAATAAGTATTCAGTCACTTAAATTGATACTTTTATGCTCCTATTTGGGTAGCAATCATAGAGGAACTATCTGGACAATTAGGCTATAAAAAGAGTTACATACCTAGATTCATAGTTTACATGAAACTTAGAATATAAAATATAACTATATGCATACTACACCTTGATCCTGTTCAGAAGCAAGTATGTAGGCAGTCTGGGAAGTCAAGGATGCTTCCATTATGCAGGTTAATATGATGGATTTGGGGTTGTACGCTAAACAAAATTAAAGTTAAATAAAAAGGCAAAACCATTATAATAAAGTCCTATTTTAGATAAACAAAGTAAAGATAAAAAATTTATGATATATTTGAAAGAATCCTAATTGGATGATTGTAGTTCTTGAGGCTTTAGGCCAAATTTTGAGGTGGAATAATTTTTTTGGTTATATGTTATATACATGATACTATCATGATGACCTCGGTGCTTATCTAGCAGAGATGAGCAGTGACCAAAGAATGACTCAAGATTTCACTGATCTCAATGAGTCAAGTATTTGGCCAAAACATAATTTATTCATGTGTAGATGCCTAAATCATATGGTTAGATGCTTTCCCATTTGGTAAAAGATATTAGATGCCTAACCCATATGGTTAAATGTTTGTCTAGTTGGCAAAAGAAATCCAATGGAATAAAATATACTCGAGATATATTCATAGACAAAAATTAATTAAATAATATATAGATGTGTGTGTGTGTGTGTGTGTGTGTGTGTGTGTGTGTGTGTGTGTGTGTGTGTGTGTGTGTGTGTGTGTGTGTGTGTGTGTGTGTTTTTTAGGATTTTAGGAAGTGTGTTTTCTACAATAAGTTCAATAACTTGATGAAATAAAATAACTCAGTCGACCCAAGATATAAAAAAAGCAATCATAACTCAATTCATCCAAGATATAAATAAATTAATCATAACTTAGTTGAAACATAATGTCATTCAAAAGGATAAATCCAACCCTATATAACTTTCATCCATGAAATAAAAACAATCAATGATTATAAAAGGGAAGTGATCAACAAGTGAATTGATTAATTTTAAGATCATAATATATAGACAAAATAAACTATAACACAATCACTTATAATTCTACCAACCTTTCCAAAAATAAAATAGTTATCGAATATCCCATTTGTCTTTGTAAGAGTTCAAGTTATAATAGATTTTATAGTCAAAACTTAGCACTAAATGATCGTGAAAATCAACACAAATAAAAACATAAGAGTTGCATTAGATAAATGTTCACAATGACGTCCATACTAAACAACCCAAATCACATCATGACTGTAACATGATAGAATTAAAATTAAAACACTCACACAACCAAGTTATTACTTACATAGTTATCATTATGAGGCAATGCAGTCATAATAAAAAGGAAAAAATATTCATATTCATAGGGAACACAATCACCTTCCAACATAAACATAAACTACCTCTAAAACAAACATAGATACCCTTTTTAAATCAAAACATAGTCATATTATAAGGAAAACGTAGTCACCCTTATTAAACAAATGCAATCACCATTTAATAAAACACAATCACCTTCCAATAAAAACACAATCACATGTTTAACAAAGAAATCACTGAACAATTATAATTCCCAACAGGAAAAAGAACTATGGAATCAATAATGCTAAATGGGAATGCACATCAACTCCAAAACTCACAAGTTAGAAAGATAACTGCTTTGAATAACATTAACTATATGTATATGGGGTTTGTGTATGCATCTAAAAGTCTTGAGACTTACGGCTACATAAGGATCCTCTTAACATTATTTTGTCAACCAACACAGTTAAAAATGAATCCATAAAACCAAAAACAAATTACTTGATAACACATAAAAATCCAAGAATCTAAGACATAAAAAAAACTCTAAAGTCTTTTCAAAGAAACTGTTATGTCTCCCCAAGTTTGTCATGGTAATCATTAAAACTATGCAATCTTTCCACTACTCTCCCCACCATTTTTCCATCTTTCTAACCTCCTGTATCTTTTGTCCCAACTCCCATTCCTTCCATCGACTTTACCATACCCTATTCAATTCTACATTGAATGGGAGGAGAGAGAAACCCTCTTTTGTATCCCAAGACAAATCCCCCTCCAACCTCACCATTAATGTCACATTTAAAAGATTTGACCATTAACCAACTACTAACCAATAGGAAGGTATATTAGGGATTAATCATTAATATTATCATAAATCAAAAGGATTAACATGATAACCTCTGCCATCCATATTAAATGTCTTAATACCAACTCCATCACATAATTGACCTAAGTCAAATATCACAACATTTAAAAACAACAAATTAAATTTTTAATACCAATTTAATAATATGATAAACAAGTCATCAAAATAACATGTCATCACCTTAGTCTAGGGTTTTAGTTAGTTCTAAGGGTTAATCCATGGGGGTGTCAAAGGTTCCTAAGGGTGATCAGGGTAGTAATGAGTTTGCATAGGTAAATAGGGTCAATGAAGGGATGGAGGATGAGTAGAAGCCTACACAGGAGGAATAAAATGGAGTTGAGTGTAAGGTGGAGTTAAAGACTATAGATATAAAACCCATAACTAAAATTAATAATAAATAATGACATTGGACAAGGTACACAAAAGTGATAAGGTAATGTACAAAAACATCCAATAAGTACAAAAACCACAACCAACCAACATAATGACAAATCAAGATGTTCAAAGGATATAAGACAAAGTAAATAAGTATACCTATGAGACATTCTTGACTTGCTCAAAATTTATTTGATTTTGGGAGTATAGCCTCCAACATCTACCTAGCTCATAGATAAAACCTGCAACTACCAAAAAGGACATCAATCATACCATATCAAAAATTGATAATTAAATATAGATTAATAATATCATTAACTATAGTAAGAAGTCAATAAAATTATTAAGTATAGAGTTAACACGTAGCCCAACACTGTTGCAACTGATACCACATATAATCCAACTAAAATACTAGTCAATACTTAGTTTACCAACATAATAACAATGTCATAACAACAGAAAATATTATGAAAATGTGGGATCATAAAAAATACATATAATTATATAAAATATTATATATAAAGTAAAACAAATGGTACCATTATATATATATATATATGGTATAATATTCATTTGGATACATTGGCTATGTTTCTTTGGAGTGACTTCTTAAACTATTTGAACCAACACTTTTTATTTAAATGGTTCCGTGAAATTTGTTTTTTATTTTATGTATATAAACGGTCTGAATTTTTCATTGTTTCTATCAGTCTTCAGCTCATTTGTGTTGAGGTTTCATTTATGTCCTTCCTACGTTATGGACTTTATAGAGTTTATAACTTGCAATCATCGCTATTATTTGTAGTCACCACCAGGTTTGTAGTCACTGCTAGGTTTTATATTTACTAATTTATATAAGATTTCAAAATATATAAAATCAAATACTACTAAATAAATCTAAATTAATCAATTCATTTAGAAGCTATATGTATGTTATAAAAATTAATCAACATTAACCAATGAAATAATGAATCAACATCTAATGTTTTAAATGATTTTTTTTAATGATGTTATGTTACCTATGTTAAAATAACCCCTTAGTTACATTAGGCATATTAAAATATCAAGAAACATATTAATATTAATCACTCAAATAATTATATAACACAGTATATTTTAATGCATAATATAATATATAACATATTAAATATATAATTTAATATATATAATACATTAAATATATAATATAATAGACTATAGTATATAAAAAAAAGAATATAATGTAATATTATATATAGATATATAGATAGATATCATATTAAAATTAAAATTATGATTATAAGAAATAAAACTATAATATATTAATATAAAATATATTAAAATATAATATAATATAATATATTAAAATTTAACTTATAAATGTTACGTTACCTATGTTAAAATATTAATATTAATCATTCAAACAATTATATAACATATAATATTTTAATGCATAATATAATATATAATATTATATATATATATATATATATATATATGATATTTTGAAATCATATTAAAATATAATTTTAAAATTATAATTATGATTATAAGAAATAAAATTGTAATATATTAATGTAAAATATATTAAAATAAAATATAATACTATATATTACAATTTTATTTCTTATAATCATAATTATAATTTTAATATTATATTTTAATATGATTTCAAAATATTTTATATATATATATATATATATATATATATATATATATATATATATTTCTGGCATCCCTTACACTTTCGGGATAACTACTAGTTATTTTTATATAATTGTGATGAGTATTGTGAAGGCAATCAATTTTTGTTCATACAGTATTTGTTTACTTCTTTAAAAAATATTTTTGTACTTTTACATAAGTAATTTTATATTATATTATTTATCTTATCATTATTAGGAAAAGTAATTATAAAAACCCTTATATTTAAAATATTATATACTTATTTAAATTTATTGATCATCACCTTTTTTCAATATAGTGTACATCATATTCAAATATATAAAACATTATAAAACATCACATTTGTGCCATCTTTTTATGTGCAATTAATTTTAAAATTTTAAAATAAACATGTACACTTATCAATACAAAAAAGTTGATAATAAGGTACCTTTTGTACATCATTCATCAATTTGATTCTAAATGTTAAGAAAATATTTCTCTAAATATCTTGAGATTTATAATAACATTGTGTGTGTGTGTGTGTGTGTGTGTGTGTGTGTGTGAGAGAGAGAGAGAGAGAGAGAGAGAGAGAGAGAGAGAGAGAGCACTCTAAAAACTAGAACATCAACATCCACCTTCCTCTATTAAAAGTATGTGCCTACAAAATGGAAGTTTTACATAAATGTTAAACCTTGTTATACCAAAAATAATCAATATTATCCAATGAAATGTATAAATATACAATTCAATCCATGTAAATTGAAAACAACCAATAGAATTCAAGTAATTTTGGTAGATGGAATACAATTTATTTATAAATGAAACATACTACACAAACTGATCTTTGCATTTCAGAGAGCATGTAATTTAAGAGTTTGTAAATTTTACAAATGTTGAATTTATTTCTTCCAAGTACGGCCATTTTATTGTATATGTTGTGGTTATTAGCTTTTGTTGTATTATGGTAAAGTTGATAACTTTATGTTCTTCCAAGGTATAATAGTGTTACTATCTTTCATTGTTTAAACTTTCTATGCTGCTCAGATAAAACATATACTTTTCTATAATATTATTTTTAGGGAACCAACTACTTATTAATTAGAATTTCTCTTATTTTCATTAAGCATAATTTGTTCTATTTCTTTGTTTCCCATATTTTGAGCAATTTTATCTATTTAATTTTTAATTGCTTCAATTCTTAAGCCTACCTATTCCTATTGGCCCTAAATTTCTAGGCACATCAAGGTCATCACTAATATGCATATAATGACTTCATGACCTTTTGTTACAAAAGTAGATGTTCTTATATTATATATCCTTTTCTATCTAACCCTTTACCTCTCACACCTTACATAAGTCAAAATAGGATTAAAAATACTAAAAGTTTTCACATTATAAACTACATGCTTTGCAACTCATTTATTTTAAAACCTCACATAACATTAGGGGCACCTTATGCAAATGCCTATTCCTATCATACAATTGTACTTAATTTGTTAACGTTGAAGACTTTAGTTGTACTAAATTCCTATTTTTCCTTAGCTACTATAACATTGTGACAATAAATTTATAGAAACTCATATATATAATTCCTATTTTCCCTTATTTACTCTAACATTAGTATAATCAATTTATTTTCAAAATTCGAAACAAGTGTGCAAGTACTAGAAATATTTATTTTATCAATTTATTTCTTTCCAACACCTTTCTTCCCTATGCCCACATTAAATCACTACCATTTTATGAATTTATTTTATCATGTGAGGATGAAACAAAGATGTGACCCATGTGAGGGTATAAAAGTAGGATGGAGAGCAAATGATATGTCCTAATAGTGTCATGGGAGAAGAAACACATTATAGACTTCAATATGGACAAGATATGACAATAAATATGTTATGTGTGATAATCATAATGTGACTAGGTGTAAGCAATGTATAGAGTATGAGAGCCCATTCAATAATATAAATGTAAGATCAATAGGCACATGGGTTTAATAAGCTCCATACAAGTAAAATAATATCAATGAGGCTCATGTAGAATGTATAAGTATGATGTGCCTAATGGCAATATATAATGTGGGTACAAAATCAATGTAATAGTGTAATGTCCTCAATAGCTTGGGATATGATCCATGAATCTCATGAGAAATTACTCCAAATGGTATTGTATTGATAGTAGACTCTAATAATGTGCAAGGTTTCTAAAACATTGAAACAAAAAAATATTCATCTTCAACAATACTAGTTATTTACAAGTTTGGTGGTATAAGAAAGACAATTTTCCATTGCCACTGATGTAGAACATTACAACCATTTTCTAGTTTAGTCTTATAGGGTTTAACTTCAAGTTTAGTCTTTAAGTAACTAGTAAAATAACCATTTAATTTTTGTTAGAGGTAAGGAGATTTTAAACCTTTAAAATAACAATTATTAGAATAACTTGTTTTTAAAAAACTTTGCACATTGAGATACGAGTGATTATTTTGCATCTTTCATATAAATTTCTCTATAATTTCATGGCTTATGAATATTATGATTATTTATATCTTTTATTTTTAGAAATTTTTGATCAAGTAACTAGTAAAATAAGCATTTAATTTACATTAGAGGTAAGGGGAGCTTAAACCTTTACAATGATAATTATTATAATAATTTTTTATTTTTTTTTTATAATTATACATTGAGATACAAGCGATTCTTTTGCATCTTTCATATAAAATTATCTATACTTTCATGGTTTATGATGATTATAATTATTTATCTCTTTTATTAGGAGAAGTGTTTGATCTTCGCAAACATTTGACCTTCTAAAAAATTTGTAAATATTATGAGATCTATGAAACACCCATCTAATTTTTAACTTTGTTGGGGTTACACTTGCCCACCTGTTCTTTACTTTAAATTATACTTTTTCCATTCTCTAAACCAATTTTTAGTCTTTCTTAAATATTACTATCATTATATCGATATCACACTACCACAATTCAAACTCTAATGCCTTTCTAACATACAAAATCTTAAATTTAAAACAAACAATTATATAAATTTTAAGTTGATAATAGTCATGTATCATTAGGTACAAAGGTTTTCCATGATCCTGCTTATAAATTTGTTTGATAATAGTGCCCATGGAAAAGACTTGGATAACACTCAGCTACTAATTAAGTGCCTTGTCTTATATCTAGTAGTCAGGGTATTTCTACAATCACTAATGATTAAAATGCATAATCAATTAATACATTTACTAGTACAAGTGAAGGCTATTATTTGGAAAATCAAAATAGGAAACTAATAACAATTGTTAAAGGTGAATGAGTATGAAAGATTCAAAAATCATAATCATAGCAAAAGGTTTCCTTCCATTATACAATTTTTTTTCAAATTATTAAATTTGTTCAAGAAATTATATTTGTATTGTTTATTTACTTTATGTGATTAGATACAATTCATAAACACAAACACAAACACAATTTTTTTAATATACAATTAATATTATAATTATCATTAACCAACCTTGTGGCCCTTATAGACACTAAATTATGGCTTACTTTAGCACATTTTCAATAACACTTAGATTGATAGTTTATGTTGATTTTGTTTTCAGATGGTTGTGATGCAGGTACCTTGGATCGTTGATGTGATATGTTACATAATGATTGATGATCGTATTCAATACATTATATCCTTATATGTATACTTCTTACATTGGATTCATTTTATCTTGTTTTATGTATATATTATATTAACTTAGTTATGCTATTGTATATTATTGATTTAGCATGTATCACTGATGTAGTTTGACATTGGTTACCCTTATAGATATTGATTGTACTTTATATGACATACTCAGGGTCACAGTTTTTAGGACTGACTTAGTTTCTTATCTAGCTATTTATGACTATGATTAAATTATTAATTCATGTTGATGATTCATTTTGAATTAATTATCTTTATTATTATATCGACATCATTCAATACTATTGATATCTTATTTGGTAGATGTAGGCACCAGGCTATGAGTTAGGCTCAGTGTTGGGTTTGGCCATCTGCGGTATACTATATGTGATTGAGTAGTTGGAATGTCACTCTGATAGATATAACATGTACTATGTGATATTGAACCACCATTTTTATCTCTTATTGTGCTATTATTTTCATCGTTATTGGTCTAACCTTAGTCTGAGCATCTATGTTCTATTCTTATTTCTTGATTGGGATTATCGAGTTTTGGAATTGTCATTCCTCATACTTATCCCTGTGTGTTTGAGGTCATTTTCTCATCTTGGTTATCCTACCTAGATATTGTGAACTCTAGATGATTAAACTGTAGGAGTGGTTCATCCTTTTAACCTAGTTGGTTGGGTTCGACTAGACCATTTTGGGTCTCTTAACCTTGGTAGATATTTAGAAAATCCTTCCTTCATGGTAGCTTGACTTACCATGATTATGGGTCAGCTTTTTTATTTTATTGATCATTGTTGTTTTAATAGTTTTTATTAATTATTAATGCTTTGATACTTATTTTTTTATTATTTTAATCGATTTATGAATTTCATTTGGGTGTATTAATTAATTGATAATTATTATTATCATTGTAATAGTTTTATTGATTTTGTTAATGGTTTAGTTAATGACTTTATTTCATTATCAATTATATTATATTTAATTAATATTATATTTATTAATTTGGTCTATTTACATGTTATGATCATTTTATTAACTTGTTAATATCATTAATTGTAGTTATTAATGATTTTTTATCTTCATTATTTAATAATTGTTGTTATTATTTTAATACAAATTTTTATTTTTACTTATATTGTTTTTTTTATTTTCATCTTGGCTAGTAAAAGGCGTTGGTGGTTTATGAAATAAAAGGGGGATGATATTTTTTCTAGTAGATTCTATTTAAAATTCTTTTATTTTTATTTTTTTATTCCTTTAACATATGGAGGATGCTATGGGACGTTGACTAGTGATTTCAGATACCAAATATGGGGGTGTGTAGAAAAGGACAGGGAAGTAATGGAAATGGGAAGGAAGGACAACGTATGATAGGGGAGATGGGGCAAGCAAAGAGGAGGAAACCAGGGTGTGGCACAGAGATTGAAGAAAGGAATGGGTTGTAAATGGGTGGGGGAGTAGGTGAATAGACTATGGCTATTTTGGCCAAGGGAGTCAAACTAGAGAAAAATGGAGAGGGGAATGCAAGAGGGAGAAGAGGGACTAATTTTTAAATTTTATTCTATTTTCTTTTATTTTTCCTTAGCTGGAGGGCATAAAAGAATAAAAATTCTAAGGGAAGAAAAGCATATAAGGGACGCATAGGAAGAAGAATAAGGAAGGATGACTAGGGGATGCATGGAGGGGGAGTTTGGTTTTGGATTGGTGTTAGAAATGGATGAGAGTGGAAATGGGTCAAGCTAGGGAGGAGTGGTGGTTTGTTGAACCAAGAAACCCAAGAAAACCTCCATAATGGCCTACCACCTTTCTTTCCTAGAAAGTCATGTTCGGTTTGAAACAGGGAATCATATTTTATTAATTATGATTTCCTGCTCTAAGGATATTAGAGAATATGTAATAGACCCAAAACAAGGTTGATTCAAAACTGATCAACTCTATGCTGGATGTTATAGGGCTATTTTTAGTTTTATTGAAACTATGTTTTGACAAAATGAAAGGAAGTTTTAAATTTTGGAAATTAAATCTTATGATGTGGACTGTGGGGGTTTCAATCCCAAATAATTGATTAGTGGGAATGGCTCTTTATTTACATTAACCTCACCTAGACATAGCATGGTTACCTCATCTTGCATAAATTAACATAGTGGTGTGGGGTTTATTCTTTTGTTTATATTTTTCAGAATTTAAGGTCTTCCCTTTATGTAATTTTGTTCAAAACTTGCTAAGATAAACATCATGAGTGGTCTCCTACCTCCCTAGTAGCACTCAAATTCAACACCCTTTTTTGGGTTCATTATTTTGGTTGTGTTTCATATTGATAATGTTTGGCCAAAAATAATATGTTAAAGGGGTAGATGATTTCAAACTTGATGCCTTCCCATTTATGTGGCTATATTCATGCTTCCTTTATATGTTATTATATTTAAGTTCATTATACTAAGTATCTTATGTAAATGAGAATAAGCCTCTCAAAAAATTCTATGTCTTCTTGCTTCATGATTTTGCTTGTGATCTGAAACGCCTTGACTGCCACTTGACACCATATCCTCTGCTATGCATTTATATACTTTTTGGATTTTAGATCAACTTGTAATAAAATTGATTATCCATGCTATTGGTAAACCTCTCTTTTACTCCTAATGTTGGAGTGGGTTGTTTCTCAACCTGTCAAGTTGAAATTTCTAGTCATAGACTGTTGATTATGTTTTTTATTTTTGTTTGAATGAGGTCAGTTCATTACTTGGTTTCAAATTGTAAAATTAATCAAAGAAATAAATGTTGGTCATACTTGGTCATTCTAAACCAACATGAGTTCCTTCTCTGTTATGAATGTTATGCCTTCCCCTTTTGATTCAATTGAGTTAATATGACTGTTGTGAGTTGATACCCTTGAGTCAAATTAATTTACACTCAGATAAGCCCATAATTTGGCTGACTATTATAGTTTTATGTTTTCTATATTTCTTCTTTTGTCCTTGTGAATGGTTTTGTAAGTCCTTACTGGTGGCTCAATATTATGTTTATACTTCCTACCTCACTTGAGTACCTAGTTACCAAAACTATCCACCAAACTTATGGTTGGGGTGGTAAATACAACCAATTGTTGGGCTCATAGAGATTTTTGTGAGGGGTGTCTATCTTTATAGTGTTCATCCTTCACTATTGACGCACCTGGATTCATATGGCAACTTGTCTCCCACCCGTACCTATTGCAATATGACGTTGGCATGTTAGATTGTGGTTGATTATCTATCTTATGGTGTGATGCTATCTCATTACCTTATGTAGCTTGGTAATATTTTTATGTTGTAATATGGACATTATTGAATAGGATGTTGACTTGAAGGCAATTCTTGATGATAGTTGTATGGTTCTTATACATTTAACCAACTGTAATTATTCCTTTGGTACATATTTACATTGGGCACTATTTACCATTTGAGCAGTAGTGTAATTATAATGCATTATGTTATACTTGATCCCTTTATGTTGCAATATGCACATGGGTTAATATAGTAATATGCTCATTATTATGATATATGCATGAATGTTGTATAAAGTAATATAGGATAATAAATATATTCCTTGTCTGTACTTTGGTTTAAATTTCATGATAAATATTATATGATAACATTTTCGTGGCATGAAATGCCTATATAACATATGGACTTGTCTTTTGGTCATGATGGTAGTGTGACAATAGCTAAATTTATTGAGAGATATTTCTATCTTAGAACATGTTGGTAATGGTTAGACTTGGGATTAAATCAGTGGTCATAGACAAGTATACAACTTGACATATGATTAAAGGCATATTCTTTGATGTTATTGTTATTATGACATTTTGTGAGTTTATGGTTGCATGATTCATGTCTCCCATGTCTCATCAAATCCCTCCATGCCTCTTAATTTCTCCTCTATCACAAATATTGATGAACCTATTTATGGATTTTAATTACATATTAGATTAATCTTTAGCCACACATCTCAATCTTGAGATGTATGGTTTAGGTTGATTATGATTAATCTTAAAAATATATAAATAATAGGCCTTACCACATCATTTTAAATTTATTTTGATGCAAAGTTATAATGCAAAAATATCTTCAATAATCCATTGAAATTAGTGTTACCATGTCAAATTGATTCCAAGTGAAGTCAAGCCACAAGCCAAAGGTGTCAAGGAGAGATGGAGGTAGCCAAGCTTCTATTGCCAAGGACTTCATGAACAAAAAGTGGAACAAGCCACTACTACAAAGGCATTTGGAGCATCCAAGGAAGGTGAAAGAATTCTTGTTGTTTTTCCTTACTTTTTAGTTGTGTTTTTCTTTTGTTTTTATCACTAAGCTCACCCTAGTAACTAGGCATGAAGATGTTAGCTTAGTATGTTTTTGATTTGGTTTCATTCGCTAACACCATACTAATCTCATCTTCTTATTCAAATTTTTAGTTTATATAATTGCATGTCCGATGGGACAAAACACATCCCACACATGAAGAAGATCATTCTACAATTTTAAAATCTTCATTTGGATCATTAAAACTCTTGCAATTTGATTTTTTGACTTTATTTTTTTATTTTTCTTTGTCACAGGTTTACATAGTAAGCGTCATCGGTTAGTAAAACCGTCATCGGTTGGCATAGCTTTCGTTCGTCACTATTTGTATAATAATTTTCAATTAGATAACCATCATCAGTTAGTAAGTGTAACCGTCATCGATTATAGAATTGATGTTAGTCACTGTGTTTTTCTTAAAAATGCAAACTTGAGAGCTCTTTTTTTTAAGTCCATTGTTTCAAACCCAAAATATCTTCAATACTAAAGGACATACTAATGCTTTTTTTGCAGGACCAAGCTTGAAATTTGCTAAAAACATGCTTAGATCACCTTTTGCATGCTTAAAATTGAATTAAGAACATTATTTTAGTGCTTAAAATAACATTTAAGGTGCTTAAGTAAGTATTTTTACCATTTGTTTTCAAAGTTACAACTAAGACCAAAGGGTCAAATGAACACCACCTCATTTTATATTTGGGCTTAAAAATGAACTCACCTTTCTAAGTTTTTGGTATTTATTTAGTTGTTTAGGTTAGATTTTGTTTGACAAAAAGAGGGATGCCGCATATTTGCTCTTCCATTTGTCCCCTTTAGGGAACCCTTGGAATTAAAAGTGTTATTCCTATTACAAATAGCCTAGTCCAAGGCTTAGAAAGAATGTCATCTAAAGCACTCCCCAAAAACTCATCAAAGTGTGGATGACCTTGATTATGACCCTAAAGTATTTTTATTAGTCTTTTATTTGATGTAAACTTCGCTTATGAAGGGGACATCATTACCTTCCATGAGTTCTTTAGGGAAGCTTTGACCCAAGGTTTCATTTCCTGACATTGACTTCATTTACTTTTTCTGAGTTGCATATGGGACATATCTACATTTAGACATCACACTAAACTAAGCGAACAACATGATGTAGTGGTTGTAAAAAGGACTAGACCTTTTTCCAACTAACCAATGCCGTGGTCACCCAATTTTTGTGCTTGTCTTTTACATTGTTTGATGTGAAAGTCATTGTGTAATTGATTCCCCTAAAAATGTTTGAAATATTGATAGTTTAGTCAACTCCACATTTCCATACACTTGCTAGGTTTTGGATGATTATACTTAGTGTATTATGGTTATTTTTGCTTGGTATGTTTTGAGACTAAAACTTATTTGTTTGTTCATATGTCATGTCAAAACAATGCATTTGAGTCAAGGAGGGTAGTGTTATGCTACCCAAAACATGTTAAAATAATTTTGTCTTTGAGTCTTTTGAAGCATAACATAGATCACATCATTCGAATATGCTTACATCATTAGGCTACTCAATTTGTTTCAAAACTAGTTTACCTTGTTTCAAAAATTGTTTGTTTCAAACCATATCATGTATACTATTTGGACATTTGTTTTGTGCCATCATGTTGTCCAATTTTATCTAGGTTGTTTGGTCAAATCTTAGTTTTCAATGTTAATTTTTCAATTAACTTTGTCAAGTTTAGATTCAAACATTGATTGGTTTTTGTTTAGGCTTCAATTCATGGGGTTGATACATAGATCTTTCTCTGTTAGGTTACATAACTTTGGTTAATCGGTTATCCAAATTTGAAATCTAGTGATGGTTTGTTTGTTTAGTACATATCATTATCATTATTTGTGGTTTTATTTGAAAAAACACAGTCTTTCTTCAAAGAATATTTTTTTTATGCCTTATGCTAACTGATCATGTTTATGTTTGATTGTGTGTGTTAATTTTATGTCAAAGTTATGTCCAATCTTATTAGTTTAAATCAAATCATATGATACCTTTGTTTAAAGTATATCTTTTGACATCATTTGAACAAAATTACTAGCATATTCTAATTATTTGAGCTTAGTTTTTGACTCTGCATTTAGACAAAAAGACCTAGTAACTTAATTTTTCCCTTTCCTAGTTTAGACCTTGTTTGAAACACTTTGACCTAGACCTTTGACATCCCAATTTTTATTTAGATGCTTGACCTTTTGTGTGTATGACATTTGACATTAAACATTTGATGTTAGATTGTTTTATGCTATGTTTTAGCATAAATAATTTTGAAGATACAGCTCCACTTTTAGACCATGTTGGAGATACAACTCCACCCCTTCAACCAAGTTATACACAACTTGAACCATTTATTCTTTCAACATAATTTTTTAGAGTTTGTAGAACTATAAACCTTTTTATTTCAGATCTTTCATCATTTATATGGATATGTCTAGCAACACCTATGATGGAGTCATGTATAATCCAACTTATGATAGAATGGTCGCATAAAATCCCACTATGAACCCCTATAGAGAAAGATTTTTTAAAGAGTTTTATTATTCTCCCTACAATACTCCATATAGAGAACATAGTCAAAATCTACAAAATCCAAATTGAGACCTTGATTGGCATGAAGTGGCATGTGACGATGACTTTGTAGACCCAACTATAGATAATGTTGTTTGGGATATGGATCCATACCTTCTTTGTAATAATCAGTATATACAACAAAATCGAGAACTAGCTTATGAACCAACTCACGACTGGGATGATATGGTTTATGATGAAGACTTGGATGCTTTGGCTTGTGAAAGTAATCAAGCTCTACCACATCATACCATTTCTATTTCAAGACTACAACATCACACCATTTCCATTCCAAGACATTATCCTTTGGCTTGTGTGATCAATCATGCTCCACACTGCCTTATTGTTACCATCTCAAGACTTTGTCCTTTAACTCATGCGAGTAATCATGCTCCCTAAGGCCCTACCATTATCCAATCATAGGCCATTCCTCATCTAGTGCCAATCCCATCCAAACCTTGACTGATCTAATCCTTTGAAGACTAAACTGTGTTCAAAACTGGTATTTTTCAACTCCTTAAAAACCAAGGTGAAGAGAACCAATCAATCCAAGATGTTTTTGTTGAATCAGCCATTTGTGATAAGTCAACCTATGATGAATTGCCTATTGATCCTATACATGTTGTCGATAAGTCTCACTCTAACAAGCCAATCTTTGTTGAGTCACTTCTTAATGATTATAACCATCTTTAGGCAAATCATTACCTTGACCATCTCCTTATTTTTCAAGAGCCTCCTATTGACAACCCAGTCTCTAAGGAGTTGTCTCTTGACCTTTTTCCCATCCTAAAGGAGTCCCACTTTGACAAACTAGTTTTTGTGGAGCCCATTATGCCATCACATGCCATTATTTATCTAAAACCAAGTATTTAACAAGACATCATTATAACAGAGTAACCATTAGATGAAGAATCAGAGTTAGAGTTAGGGTATATTCTTGAATTGACATTATATTTAACATCTTAATCATAATCAATATCAGTCTCAACATCATATTCAGAGTCCCTTGAGTTAGAATCAGATTTAGAAGAAGAATATATTTGTATCTATTACAACATTGGTTACACATGCCTTGTGGATCAATTTGAATATATTTATAATCTTCCTACAATTTTTAAGGCTGAGTACTTTAGCTTCGACACAAGTTATCCTAGTATCTTCTATGAGGATTGTGCAGCCTCTCCCCGTTGCATTACCATTCCACAGGCCATTACCATCAACCAAAATAGCCATATCATTGACATTCCATCTCCCACAAGTGTTTATTGGGATCGACAGAATCAAACTTTGTCAAACTTCATCCATGATGGCATAGTAGTTGAATAAGATCAAGGAGGCCACAATGACATTAATATATCAAAACAACACTCTCTTAGTGAAACTTTTTTAGAGGTGCTAGGGGATAATCAAAGTCAAAAATCAACATCTTCTAGTGAATTTCTTTTGAAAGCGCTAGAAGACAATAAAAGTCAAAAGTCAACATTCTTTAGTGAAACCTTCTCGAAGGTGATACGGAACAATCAAAACTTCATTGGTCAAAACCTCTTTGAGGTACCAATAGCTGAGCATAAAATTTGTTCACTACTTGATGAAGAAAAAATCAAAGATCAAATCTAAATAGCTTCCTATCTATAGCCTAATTAGATGGTAGCTACTCTCAAGATCAAACAATTAAAAAATCTGGTGGTCCTATCGAGAGAACAAGTCTTCAGCCTCACCATAGTCAAAGTTATGTTGAATCTGTCATCAACAACATTATGTGTGATTGAAAGTTTTGATCTTCATTTATTTCCCTACCATTCCACATTCTATTATCATTTACCATTCAATTTCACAATCAAACCTACCATCCATTATTTGTCCTTGTTTACCATCCATGGCCACACTTTCCTTTTCAGAGGCTACAAGGATACCTTGTCTTGACGTTTAAAGGAATCAAAATCAATAACTAATGAAGATCACAAAGGCATTCTTGACAACCAGATTTACATCGAGTTCTTGACATAGTAGTTATTCAGATGAAGTGTGGGATAACAATTAACATGATCAAGTATTCTATTTGTATCATTTGTTAATTAGGGCGTGCATCTCCATCTTAACAGGAAAAATAGAATCATGTCATTTATCACACGTAGGGTAAAAACATGTACCATCCCATTTCATTGCCATGCCATTATGATTGTTACATATCTCTATTTTACATTATTATAGATCCCAACCATTCACCTTATCACCTGGGGGCAAACCCTCTTACCATTTTATACCATCCTATCATTCCATTCTTATATAAACCAAAGCCTATTTTTAATCATCCTATGCAATCCTATTTTGATCTTGGTTCTTTCCACACTTTTTGTGAGAGTATTTTTATCACATTTCAAAAATCAATCCAATTCATGTTTTAATGATAGTCTATGAAAGTAGAGTGATAGTTGATCTGGAAAATATCTTTCATCCTATCAAGTTTGCTTATGTGACCCTGATTATAACTACCTATGGGCAAATCAGTGTTTCACTAGTCCTGCCACTAATTATAATCACCTATGAGAAAATTAGTATGATTGACATATGCCATTATATCCTAGCATAATCGTCTATAGGAAAAACACTTATTTATCATGCATTATCATATCACCTTGTCATTATTATTTTCATTTGAATGATGATTTGTCAGATTTAAAAATTTGTTGAGACCTAGTTAATTTTTCCCTACCTTTTATGTGGATGGAATTATTATGACTTTAGGTCATTTTAAGACTATGTAGGTCATGCTTAATTCATGTTGAGGTCACCTCAGTCCCCCTTTCCATACACTCTCGTCATTTATGAGCAAGCTAAGCTAGATGCTCTCGTCATTTTACAAGTAGGTATCTTGTCATTCTCTAAAGAGTTAAAATACTTCAAAATGCCAAAAACATTCATAATATTTCAAAATACAAAAACATTTATCCTATCTAACCCTCGTTAGTTATCTTTTATTCACCTTACTAAGGCATCTTCATTGTTAGGATGTTTTTTTTTGCTTTTGTTTTCAAGGTTTTTGTTTGTTTGTTTGTTGTCTATGGGAAAACTAGGGGAAACACTTATTTATCATGAATTATCATATCACCTTGTCATTATTATTTTCATTTGACTGATGATTTGTCAAATTTGAAAACTTGATGGGACCTAGTTAATTTTTTCCTACCTTTTATGTGGATGGAATACTATGACTTGAGGTAATTTTAGGACTATGTAGGTAATGCTCAATTCATGTTGAGGTCACCTCAGTCCCCATTTCTATATGCTCTCATCATTTTATGAGAAACCTAAGCCAAATGCTCTCATCATTTTATGAGTATGTATCTTATCATTCTCTAATGAGTTAAAATAATTCAAAATTCCAAAAACATTCATAATATTTCAAAATACAAAAACATTTATCCTATCTAACCCTAGTCAGTTATCTTCTATTTGCCTTACTACAGCATGGTTATTATTAGGATGTTTTTTTTTGCTTTTGTTTTGAAGGTTTTTATTTGTTTGTTTGTTTGTTTGTTTGTTTGTTGGTTTGTTTGTTTATTCATTTCCATGTTTATTTATTTTTTGTAATGTTGTCTCAACTCAGTGTATATGTGTTCATTGGGTGATTCCTTGAGCACATTATTTTTGAGTCCATCCATATTCATACACCAATATTATCATCATGGTTTTTATCATCGGTGTATTATTTTTGAGTGTTTATTAGATATCAGGAGTCAACTCTTATGCATATTTTGGGATAATCTTCATGGTGTTCTATCATAAATCTTACCATCACATTCTACAACAAAAATTATCTTGAGGAAGGTCTATAATCAATGGAGCCATAGAAGTTTTTCCTTATCACCTTGGCAAACTCTTCCATCCCACCCTTGAGCAAATTAACTCATTGGTCAATCTAATTGTATCATTACTAATAAGGACAAGCATCTCCTCATTGGTAAGTATAACTAGATTATTTCTAATGATCAATCGTATTTCTCTATTCATCTATTTCATCAACTTTCACCCACTCATCTTTAATCTATATTACAGGTTATATCTTTGAGTTATGCTTGCTAATCAACCTTAACTGGGGCACAATAATCTTTAACCAATCTATGTCCTCTTAATGATTATAACAACTTATAAGCAAATCATTATTTTGACTTTTATTCATGATTATAACCACCTTTGGGCAAATCAGTATCTTTTTTTACATCAATGCATGCAAGCATTTTCTCATTTGGATTAATCTCAACCACAGGTTAATTCCATAATTTTCTTTTTTTTTTCAAGGGACCATCCATCAACAAATATAACAGCCACTCCCTCAACGAGGCATAATCATAGGCATCCCAAAACCATTTGGAGCTTTGTTCTTCAATGATCATCTTCTTTTTGACATACAGGGCATCTCTCATTTTTTGAGAAAACATTGTTTTGCCTGTGGTTTGTAACATCTTTCTAAATAGGAACAAATGATAGACACTTAAATATGGCCACCAATAACCTCCAACCAAGTTTTTGGTTAATTTCCACCTAAAGTGCATAATTTGGCTTAAAACACTAAAACACATTAAAAGATGTGAAACTAACATATTCAAGTGACGATTTTGACTAGAGTATCATTAAATGAGAAAGTGTAATTTATGGGCCAACTAACTTTGATCGGTTCATTTCGAGTCAAAATACCAATTTTACACTTGAGTGCTCTGGATTGCTCTTTTCTATCAAATTTCTTGTACGAGACATATGCCTTTGTTATTTGGTGTTGGTAACATCTTAAATACGATAATGGGTCCAATGCATTTGACATCACCTTCCAATTCCAATTTAGTCAAATTTTGAACCAATAACAAAGCATTCTAATCAATTTGAGTAATTTGTGCACAAAGTGCTTAATCGTGTGTAAGAACTAATTATACCTAATTAGAACCTAATTAAGAATTCCATGAAAACTTGTGGAATACTTGTTTTTAAAAATGAATGTTGAATGTCTGCATCATCAAAGGACCTCATTTGTTAAGAAGACATCCCTGGGCCATAAATGCCATAGATATCAAGAGTCATGCCTCCCATGCCTCATCAAAGCCCTCCATACCTCTTAATTGATCCTCTATCACAAATATTGATGAACCTATTTATGAATTTTAATTACATAATTAGATTAATCTTTAACCACACATCTCAAGCTTGAGATGAACAGTTCAGGTTGATTATGATCAATCTCAAAATATATATAAATAGGAGGCCTTACCACATCATTTCTAACGTATTTTGGTGTAAAGTTATAATGAATAAGTATCTTCAAGAAGCCATTGCAATTAGTGTTACCAAGCCAAGCCATAAGCCAAAGGTGCCAAGGAGAGACAACGGTATCCAAGCTTCCATTGTCAAGGACTTCATGACCACAAAGGCGAATAAACCACTACTACAAAAGCATTTGGAGCATCCAAATAAGGTGAAATAAATTTTGTTGTTTTCCCTACTTTTTAGTTGTGTTTGCCATTTTTTTTTGTTACTAATTTCACCCTAGTAAGTAGGCATGAAGATGTTATCCTAGTGTATTTTTTATTTGGTTTCATTCACTAACACCATTCCAATAACCTCTTCTTAGTCAAATTTATATTTCACATAATGCAATGCCCGATGGGACAAAACACATCCCACACATGAAGATCATTCTAAAACTTTAAAATCTTCATTTGGATCATTAAAACTCTTCTAATTTGATTTTCTAACTTTGTTTTTCTATTTTTCTTTATCACGTAGCCAAACTTCCATTTCCAAGAACATCATGAGCACAAAGCTAAACAAGCCACTACTGCAAAAGCATCTGGAGCATCCAAATAATGTGAAAGAATTTATGTTGTTTTTCCTTACTTTTTAGTTATGTTTGTCATTTTTTTTTGTTACTAAGCTCACCCTAGTAACTAGGCATGAAGATGTTAGCCTAGTGTATTTTTTGTTTGGTTTCATTCACTAACACCAGATTAATCTCCTCTTCTTCATCAAATTCCTAGTTCACAATAATCATGCAAGCACAATATGTAATATGTAACCCAATATCAATATTTCAATGTATAAGCATAGAATGTAAGACTGTCAAAGGCTAGACAAGAGGAAAATGATATGACAATAATATCTCCAAAAAAGAGACAAGTGATATTCCATATTTTAACCATAGGAAAATATCATCATGGAAGGCCCAATCGGAGTAGGTGATCTATGTGAGGATGAAACAAATATGTAACTCATGTGAGGGTATAAAACTAGGATGCAGGGAAAATTGTTGGATGAATATTTTATCTATCAGCGTACTGGTAAACAAAATAGGTATAATCAGCCAAAGTAGGAATATTAGTTGTCCAAATGTGTATGTTTATCACATTGAAAGGAGACTGCTCTCTCCTCTCATCAAGCGGAGGTTCCCTGTGGATATGCTATATATATGTATAAACAGAAAATAATACTCAAGGGTAGGACAAGACATCCATCTCTCTTTCTTCAGAGATGATGTGTGCAAAACAAAGGAAAAACTCAAGGGAAATGATAGACAACACTCCTCTTCTTTCAAAAGAACTATTCAGTCAGCCACAAGAATACTCCTGGAAATAAAAGTAAAATGTAACTGAGGGTATGGTAACTAGTAAATCGAGACACAACACAAAGTCTCCACCTGAAATGATCAAGAGTAATATACGAAGGACGATGAGGGCACAAAGTCTTCTCAAAGTCCTTTACATAGCAATATAAAGAAAACACACTGAAGGCAGCTATGGGGACACAAAGTCTCTCCACAGTTGATTCTTCAGGACACCTTCCTGACTAATTTTGCTAATCCTGCTTGTTAAATTAATGGAATAGAAAATGTATCAAGGAAAAAGACATTAGAATAGATTCCTCAAAAACAAAGATATGACAACACAAAGTCTAAAAAAGTCCCTTGCTTTCTTATTCCAGTAACAAAATATGATAAATAGACTAAACACAAAGTCTCAATGATGCCTCTCAATTTGGCCAGAGTTTTGTTCAGATTGTCAAAAAAGAGATCCAATTACAATGAAAGAAAGTCCCTTATATAGCCACTTCAAGAAGGACTCGAGAACAGTAATACATCATGATGCATTGGGAACTATTAGGAAGATAGGCTGGAACTTTGGGGCATTTTACCCATTTGATCTTCTCAATGTAGATAAACAAGCCACGCAATTGAAAGATTACAACTTTCAATGTCCACCTGGCAGTCTGATCTTGTCTTCATCATTCCTCCTTTTTTGGTTAATTGACTAGGGTCCTGGATTCATTTGAATCAATGGCTATTTCACTATCTTTAAAATTGAAATTTACATGCCCGTCAATGTGCTCTCAATAGCTAGTTCACTGTCCTAAATTTGACATCTTCGAGCATGTCACCCCTTGGTCTTTTTTTAGATTTTGGCTTCGCCCTTTCAAATTGGACTTGCCCTTTCTGGCCTTGAGAAATGGCCTATGTCAAGTCAGAATAGTCTTTTATTTTGGCTGCAAAGAGTCCTCCGTAAGGGTACTTGCCCTTTGGGGTCCTTCGATAGCCCTTTGCCTTGGCAGTCCCCACAGACAAATCCCTGAGCTAAGGCTTCTCGTGAACTATCCTTCAAGAAAATTCTTGGGTGTTTTCTCCCACGGGTAATTTTTGCGAACATTTGTCCCGCAGACAATTTGCCTAGGGAAAATTCCCATGGACAAAAGTCCACAAAAAATTGTTCCACGAAGTCTTTGACTGATCTTAAGATCTTTTGAGCCTGCAGCCACTTAGAATTCTTTCAGTCTTTTTGTCTAAAATAATTCCTTTAGATAGAAGTTTGAAAGAATTAAGTGTTAGCCAATTTTCAAATTCCTTAATCAAATCTAAAAGAATTACCTTTTGGCTTCCTTGAAAAATGACCCTTTCGAAGGGTGCTTTTATTGATTAAGTGTCCTCCGCAAGGGCACTTATCCTTCGAGAAGTCTCCTTTTACATTGAACTGCCCCTTTGAACATTGACAATGAACCAATTAGTTGAACTGTTCCTTTGGTTGAACCTGCCATTGAACCTTGAACCCATTGAACCTTTGAACCAGAATGGTTCAATGGTTCAACGGTTCAATGGTTCAAGCCACCTTGATTTGGCCAAGTGTTTTGAAGCCAATGAACCAATTGAAGTGATTCAACTTTGAACCTTGATGAAGCACTTAACTCTTCCAAAGACGTTGAACTTGTTGAACCTTGAACACGTTGAACCTTTGAACCAAAGTGGTTCAATGGTTCAAGTATCTTGTTGCACTCAGATGCTTGTCGATGGAAATTTTTGATTAAACTAAAGCTCTAAATCAATCTTGAAAAATGACCAAGTGTTTGGAAACTGATTCTTTTGACTGAAACTACTTGCAGAAGCCTTTGAACTTGTAAAATAAAACTGCCTGTAGAGTCTGTAGAAATAAAGTCCGTAGAAATCAACATGTAAAACCCATTGAACTTGACCTGCAAAGTCTGTAGATTTTTTGAGAAGCTTGGAAAATGAGGAAACTAAATGTCTAGGATGATTTTTTAAAAATGGAAGAGATAATTTTGGTCTATAAGACCAAAATAATTCAAATGTTGTCCCAAAAATGAATGCTACTTTTGGGGGACAACAGCTAGCTCCAGTTGGGGAACTTCTGTCAATTGCAAAATGAATTGAAAGGAGTAGAATTCAAAATATCCAGTGTCTTCAAGTGTACCATTGGGCTTCAGAGTCATGCTACCAAGAAATGAAAGGCAACAAAAAGAAAATAAACAAAACAAAACAACATTAAAAATATGACAAATATACATATATACAAAGGCAATGATCTGATACTTCAAGAGTTGAAGTGTTTCAGATGTTGCCCATTGTGGGGCAGAGAAAAGAGTGTGCCATCTTGGTATTTCAATAGAAATCTATTTTCACCCATGTGTTGATGAATTATGAATGGGCCTCTCTAAAGGGAGTCAAACTTTCCATGCATCCCCTTTGGTTCTCTTCTTTTGTCCCACAGCAGGACTTGATCCCCAATCTAGAAATCATGATTTCTAGCCTTTTGATCAAAGAGTTTCTTTACCAGAATTTGATGAAAAACAATTTTTTCCACCACCATGGTTCTTTGTTCCTCCAACTAAGTCAGGCACATGATTCTTTTGTCAAGATAACTCTCATATGTCTGATCTTCAATGGCCTTCACCAATTTAAAGGCTGGTAACTCTAAGGTGATCGATATATCAGCATTGATACTGTAAAGAAGTTGAAAAGGGGACATACCAATTTCCCTCTTTGGCGTGATCCTATCTGCCCATAGAGCATCAACCAATACTTTGTGCCATGTCCTTTGATTATCATCTGCTAGCTTTTTGATAATAGTTACCAAATTCTTATTGCTGGACTCGAGCTTCTCCATTCCCTTGTGGAAAATAATCAGAAGAATGAGAGAGCATAATTCCATAATGAAAATAGAATTGCGTAATTTCTTGAGAGGTGAAACAAGTTGCATTATTAGTAACAATTTTGAGTGGAACTCCAAACCTGAAAATGATATTCTCTTTGAAGAAGTTGCATACAACTTCTGACGTAGCATGATTAGTTGGGATTGCTTCTACCCACTTGGTGAAATAATCAGTTGCTATAAGGACATAATCATGTCCAACACTTGAATATGGGTTTATTGTCCCAATAAAATCAAGTGCCCATTGTTAGAAAGGTTCCTCTATGATTATTAGCTTGAGAGACAGGGCAACCAACTTGGGTCTTCCAACAAATTGCTGGCAAAGTTCACATTTCCTCACCCACTTATGTGCATCTTAGAAAAGAGTTGGCAAGTAATACCTGGCTTGCAAAATTTTGTGAGCAGTCACAGGGGCAGAAAAATGTCCTCCACAGGCTAGATTTTAGAAAGATTTCAAGAGCTGGGTTTGCTATTTTTTGTCTACACAGTGAAGGAATACTCGATTTATGCTTCTCTTATATAGGTCTTTATCCCAAAAGACAAAATTGGCAGCTTTTAACCTAATAGTCCTCCTTTCTTTGTATGACAAATGAGCAAGACATTTACCATAATTCAAAAATAGGCAATATCTGAGTACCATTCATTGGTAGTGGAGACAAAAAGGACTGTTGGCGCATCTTCCACTTCAGCTTCTTCATGCTGTGTATCTTCTGGCTTATTATCAGCCATTAATTGGCAAAGGCCTTTACCTCTGCCCAGCTTTGTCGACTTGATATCCAGATCAAATTCTTGGATCTTTGTAATCTAATTACCTCTCTTTGTGCCAAACTCCTGTTGAGTTAATATAGACTTGACTGTAGCATTAGGAGCTAAAGTAGTAGTATGTGAGTTCAGAATATAGAAGCAAAAATGTTTGACTACTTTTACCAATGCATAGGCGTGATTTTCTATATTTGAATACTTCATTTCATGGGTTTTGAGAGGGCAACTCATGAAAGAGATGGGGGATTCCATACCTTTCTTGTCCTGTTGAACAAGAATCATTGAAAGAGTATGCTCAGATGCATAGTTGTATTGATGAAATCTTTGTGGTAATCTGGACAAACCAAGGTAGGGGCATGAGCAATGGCAGTCTTGATATCTTGAAATGCTGATTTGCCTTCTTTGGTCTAGCTGAAGGTAGCCTTCCCTTTCATCATGTTCACAATGTGTCTTGTCTTCTCAACAAATTTAGGAATGAATCTCTGTAAGAAATTCACTTTTCTGAAGAAAGAGTGAACAAAATTTTTACTTGTAGATAAATTCAGCTCTTGAATAGATTTGACTTTGTCTGAGTCAATATTTATACCTTCTTTGGACACAATGTATCCAAGGAGTTTTCCCTCTATCACTCCAAAAATAGACTTCTTAGGATTCAATGAAATACCATTCTGGCGGCAACACTCTAGCACTTGTTGTAAGTGGCATACATAATCAGATCGATGCTTTGAAAAGATAGTTAAGTCATCAAGATATACCACTATGAATTTGCCAATCTCATCTTTGAAAGACATGTCCATTGCTCTCTGAAAGGTAGCACCAGCATTTATTAAGCCAAAAGGCATTTTTTATATGCAAATGTACCCCAAGGCATGATGAATGCAATCTTGTGTTGATCATCTTCACCAACTTCAACTTGATTATAACCTAAGAATCCATCCAGCATTGATAACATTTATAATCTTGTTATTGTTTGAAACACTTGGTCCATGATTGGCAAAGGGTAATTGTCTTTCAGAGATGATTGATTCAGATTCCAAAAATCTACACAAATATAAATTTTGCCATTCTTCTTCTTTATAGGCACTATGTTCACAATCCATATAGAATGATGGAATGGGAAAATAATTCTAGCATTTAACATGTTCTATATCTCAAACATAATAGTACCTAAATTTTTTGGATTGTATTGTCTAGATTTTTGCTTGTAGGGCATTGAATCAGCTTTGAGAGGAATGCGATGGCAGATTTTATCAAGTCTGAGAGACTTCAAGGCTTCATATGAAGATGCTAAGACATCAATTTATTGACAAAGCAAAGAGGTGAATTTGAATCTTTCTTCAGGTGTGCAACACTTACCAATGTTGACCATCTTGGGATTTTCTTTATTGGTCAGATTTACTTGGTCAAATCCTTGAGAGAAATTCAAATCTGTTTGTTGTTGTTTGACAAATCTATCATTCTTGTCAAATAGCTTCTCAAGAGAAACCAAGCCTTTAAGAATTTTATTTCCTTTCAACTGTAATAATTCTTCATTTACATCTAAACTGGATTCAGAAATAGATTCAGACTTTTATGATTCGCTGCCTTTAAAATATAGATATTCAAAATTGTCTTTTCATTCCAAGAAAGCAAGGATCTTATGATCATCATTGAATATTTTCCAATGATTAGTATTGTCAGGAACACTTGGTCTATAGACCAGCTCAATGGTATACTTGGATTCTTTAAAATTTGAATGAGGAACTAAGAGAGTTCCTGAAATAACAAGTGCATCAGCTTTGTCATTAGACTCTCTAAGAATGGCAGAAATGTTGAAAGCATCAAAGCTTTCAATTTGGTCCCAAATCAAGTTATGGTAGTGGCGTAGCCTCTCATTCTTGGTATGATATAGATTTTTCACTTGACAGACCACTAATTCAGCATCCCCTTTGGCATGAAGAAACTTGATGCCTCTTTTTTGAGCAGCCTTCATGCCTAGCAATAGTGATTCATATTCAGCTGTATTGTTAGTGTTGTTGAATTGTAATTTATAGGATGAAGGAAACATATCTCCTTGAGGAGATATTAAGACAATCCCAGCTCTCGAACTAGTAGAGGAATAGTACCATCAAATTCTAGAGTCCAAATTTCATCATACACTGACTTTACTTCAAACTTTCCCTCATCAGATATAGAGGGCCCTTTTTGATCTGTATATAAAAAGTAGTTACCCATACCTGTGGATTCAAAAATGATTTGAGCTTCAAGAGTTGATGTCTTGGTAACTACGTATTTTTCTTTCTTTTTATGAAGTAATGTCTTCATCACACCTTGGACAGGGATCCTTGCCTCAGATAGATCCATTTTCAATTCTCCTCCCATGTCCTTACATAAATTTCATCCAAAAAAAATGCCATAAGATGCTAGGACGTCAGCCACCAAGAAAATCATCTTAATCCTCTTGTTCAAAAAGGCTACGAATGCAAATTAGGCATCTTTGATTTGCCCCAACAATGGTACTTGCTTGTTCTCCATGGAGAAACATCTCCCAAATGTCTTGGTCAGTGTGAGACCAAGAGACTCAGTGAATTTAGTAGGCATGATATTGTCAGATGCACCTGAGTCTATTATATAGTTACTCAGCTTGTGGCCATTGATTAACAGGGAAACATATAAGGGTTCTATTTTTCTAGGAGCAGTTGGAGGAGTAATGACCAGATTATTTAGAATAGGCATGTTTTTTGGAAAATAAAAAGTTACTTTTTTCACCTTTTGTCTGCAGGGACGGTTTGATTTTTAACATATTGAACCAGCTTGTTCAATTGATCCAGATTAGACTGCAAGCACTCAAATTCAGACATCTGTATTTTTTTCTTTTTGACATGATCAATTATGTCAAATGGCTGAATCGATCTAGGTACAGAGAAAGGTACTTCAACCTTCTAAATTTTAAGAGGGATTGGAGGTGGACTTGTTTGCGAATTAAAATTAGAAGGGTAAGGTGCAATAGATGTATTTACCTTTTGAGTAATGACCAAATATTTTGATTGAAAAGGTAGAGTTGTTCCATGCTTGACAATTGTGACTGCTATATGTGGTTGCTCTTCTATCTTCTCTTTATTAGCCTACTGGACTAATTGGCTTTTAGACCTGGTAAACATTGCATATGATCCATCTGAAGCTTCTCCTTTGCTTTCTGATTAATCTTGGTAATTTAGAAAACCAATGTGGGAGTTGCCAACTAATTCTTCTTGATTATCTTCAATGATATCAGCATCATTTTCTTGATTTAATTCAGGATGATAAGATAATTTTGATTCTGCTTCAAGATATCCCATTGCTGAATTAGTTGGATGAGCTTCCAGGGCAAGTTTCCCTTGTGGGGGAGGAAGGTGATTTTGTTGTCCTTGGTTTTTGGCAGCATTGCCCTGATATGACTAATTTGGGAATGTCCTTTTGTATGTAGGAGTAGAAGACATTCTTTGAGCCATTTACTTCTTAAGAGCAAGCAACTCATTTTCTAATTTCTACACCATTGGATCTGTGGTGCTTGTAGATGAAAATCCAGAAGATGATGAAGCTTTGTTTCTATTTAGATCTCTTCTTATTTTCTCTGCTAAGATGACATCATCTTCTACTTCAGTGGCTAAAATTTGAGCTGCAGCGAGATATATTTGACCAGCATGTCTCAAGAGAAAACTGACTTCAGGTAGCTGAGAATTAATGAAAAATCATTTGAGATTCTTAGTTGTAGGTCGAGCAATGGTAGGAATTCTATTTCTCAATTTGTCAAATCTGGCTATGAATTCTCTCATAAGCTCATATGGCTCTTTCTTCATCTATGTAAGTTGAGCCAAAAGTGTATGTGCATCTTCTGCAGGTTTGAATCTAGCTTCAAACTTCACTTTAAGAGTATTCCAATTAGTCACAGATCGAGCCTGTAGATGGTAAAACCAATCTGCAGCAGCACCTTGTAGTGTTTCAACAAAAAGCCTGACTGTTACATCTTCAAATTCTATTTTGATTACTCCACAAGCTATACTGAATGCTGCAATGTGTTCATCAGGATGAACTTTGCCATCACCGTAGAATTTAGGGAAATTTTTCCTAGAACTACATGGGAGCTCATGTAGAGGAGTAAGACTGAGAGGACCAAAAGCATTACCCTAGGGGCCTTGAACTTCCATTATAGGATTCTAAAAAAGGAGGGATGACAAATCTCAAAGGGGTAATTATAGGCACAGCTTTATCAACAGCAAAAGTAGATACTTCGTTTGGTAATGGAGATCTGGCTTTATTAGGAGGGAAGCTCTTGGTTCGTTGGAGATGTGATGGTGAAGGAAGTAGATCAAAATTACTTTGTTGTACAAGCTCAAACACAGGATCAATGATACCTTTATCCCTTTGGATTTATATATACCTTGAATCTGCCAGATTATAAAACAAAAGTGGAAAATAATTAACATTGCTTCAATTAAAACTTAAGGCTTTAAACTGTGCATTCTTTCCTGGTTAGTGTGGAGGTGAATGGAATGGATAGGCTATAAATGGATAATGGGTATATCCCCAGTGGAGTCACCAAAAACTATTGGATGAATATTTTTTCTATCAGCGTACTGGTAAAAAAAATAGGTATGATCAGCCAAAGTAGGAAGATTAGTCATCCAAATGTGTAATTTTATCACATCATAAGGAGACTGCTCTCTTCTCATCAAGGGGAGGTTACCTGTGGATATGCTATATATATGTATAAACAAAAAATAATACTCAAGGGTAGGACAAGACATCCATCTATCTTTCTTCAGAGATGATATGTGAAAAACAAAGGAAAAACTCAAGGGAAATGATAGAAAACACTCCTCTTCTTTCAAAAGAACTATTCAGTCAACCACAAGAATACTCCTGGAAATAAAAGCAAAATGTAACTGAGGGTATGGTAACCAACAAATCGAGACACAACACAAAGTCTCCATCTGAAATGCTCAAGAGTAATATACGAAGGACGATGAGGGCACAAAGTCTTCTCAAAATCCTTTACATAGCAATATAAAGAAAACACACTGAAGGCAGCTATGGGGGCACAAAGTCTCTCCACAGTTGATTCTTCAGGACACCTTCCTGACTAATTTTACTAATCATACTTGTTAAATTAATGGAAAAGAAAATTTATAAAGGAAAAAGACATTAGAATAGATTCCTCAAAAACAAAGATATGACAGCACAAAGTCTAAAAAAGTCCCTTGCTTTCTTATTCCAGTAACAAAATATGATAAATAGACTAAGCACAAAGTCTCAATGATGCCTCTCAATTTGGGTGGAGTTTTGTTCAGATTGTCAAAAAAGAGATCCCATTTCAATGAAAGAAAGTCCCTTATATAGCCACTTCAAGAAGGACTCGAGAACAGTAATACATCATGATGCGTTGGGAACTATTAGGAAGATAGGCTAGAAATTTGGGGCATTTTACCCATTTGATCTTCTCAATGTATATAAACAAGCCACACAATTGAAAGATTACAGCTTTCAATGTCCACTTGGCAGTCTGATCTTGTCTTCATCATTCCTCCTTTTTTGGTTAATTGACTCAGGTCTTGGATTCATTCTAATCAATGGCTATTTCACTATCTTTAAAATTGACGTTTACATGCCCGTTAATGTGCTCTCAATGACTAGTTCACTGTCCTAAATTTGACGTCTTTAGGTGCGTCACCCCTTGGTCTTCTTTCACCTTTTGGTTTCACCCTTTTGAATTGGACTTGCCCTTTCAAGACTTGAGAAATGGCCTGTGTCGAGTCAGAATAGTCTTTTACTTTGGCCACCGAGAGTCCCCCGCAAGGGCACCTACCCTTTGGGGTCCTTCGGCAGCCCTTTGCCTTGGCAATCCCCATGGACAAATCACTAAGATAAGGCTTCCTGTGAACTATCCTTCAGGAAAATTCGTAGGTGTTTTCTCCCACGGTTAATTTCTGCAGACATTTGTCTCGCGGACAATTTTCCCGGGCAAAATTCTCATGAACAAAAGTCTGCAAAACTTTGTTCCATGAAGTCTTTGACTGATCTTCAGATCTTTTGAGCCTACAGCCACTTAGAATTCTTTCAGATTTTTTGTGTGAAGGAATCACTTCATACAGAAGTCTGAAAGAATTAAGTGTTAGCCAATTTTCAAATTCCTTAAATAAATTCGAAAGAATTACCTTTCAGCTTCCTTGAAAAATGACCCTTTCGAAGGGTGCTTTTATTGAATAAGTGTCCTCTGCAAGGGCACTTGTCCTTTGAAAAGTCTCCTTTTGCATTAAACTGCCCCTTTTAAATTTGATGTTGAACCAATCGGTTGAACCAATCAATCGAACCGAGCCATTGAATTGTTCCTTTGGTTGAACCTGCCATTGAACCTTAAACCCATTGAACCTTTGAACTAAAATGGTTCAATGGTTCAAGCTGCCTTGATTTGGCCAAGTGTCTTGAAGCCGATGAACCAATTGAAGTGATTAAAATTTGAACCTTGATGAAGTGCTTAACTCTTGCAAAAGACATTTAACTTATTGAACCTTGAACCCGTTGAACCTTTGAACCAAAGTGGTTCAATGGTTCAATAGTTCAATGGTTCAAGTCTCTTTTTGCAGTCAGATGCTTGTCGATGGAAATTTTCAATTGAACTGAAGCTCTGAACCAATCTCAAAAAATGACCAAGTGTTTAGAAACTGATTCATTTGAATGAAACCACTTGCAAAAGCCTTTGAACTTGTATAAATAAACCTGCCTATAGAGTCTGTAGAATCAAATTCCATAGAAATCAACATGTAAAACCCATTGAACTTGACCTGCAAAGTCTGTAGATTTACTAAGAAGCTTAGAAAATGAGGAATCTGAATGTCTAAGACAATTTTTTTAAAATGGAAGAGACAATTTTGGTCTGTAAGACCAAAATAATTCAAATGTTGTCCCAAAAATGAACGTACTTTTGGGGGACAACAAAAATGATTTCTTAATAATGTCATGAGAGAAGAGATAAATGATATCCTTCAATATGGACAAGATATGACAATATATATATCAAGTGTGATAACCATAATGTGACTAGGTGTATGTAAGACATAGGAGTATGAGAGCCCATTTGATAATATACATGTAAGATCAATAGGTAGATGGTTATAATAAGCTCCATACAAGTAAAATAAGATCAACGAGGCTCATGTAAAATGTGTAAGTATGATGTCCCTAATGGTAGTACATAATGTGGGTATAAAATTGATGTAATAGTGTAATGTCCTCAATATCTTAGGATATTATCCATGAATATCTTGAGGAATTAATCCAAATGGTATTGTATTGATAGTAGACTAATAGTGTACAATGTTTTTGAACATTGAAACAACAAAAGATTTGTCATCAACAACACTGGTTATTTACAGATTCAATTATATAAGAAAGATAATTTTCCATTGCCACCAATGTAGAACATTACAACCACTTTTTAGTTTAGGCTTATGTGCTTTAGCTTCATGTTTAGTCTTTAAAAATTTTCATCTTAGAGGGTTTAAAACTTCAAGTTTATTCTTTAAGTAACTAATAAAAAAGCATTTAATTTTTTTTAGATGTAAATTGAGTTTAAAAACTATTCAAAATAACTTTATAAAAAAAAACTTTATACATTGAGATACGAGTGATTATTTTTCATCTTCATAGATTCATTCAACTCTTCATACTTTCATGGTTTACGAAGATTAGAAATACTTGGGTCTTTTATTTTAAGAAATGTTTGATCTTCGCAAACATTTTACCTTCTAACAAATTTGTAAATATGATGAGATCAACGAAACACCCATCTAATTTTTAAGTTTGTTGGAGTTGCACTTAGCCACGTACTCTTTACCATAAATTATATTTTTTCCATTCCATAAACTAGTTTTTATTCTTTATTAAACATTAATATCATTATACAAATATCACACCACCACAGTTCAATCGCTAATGCCTTTCTAACATACAAGATCATAAATGTAAAACATGTAGAACTATAATCATTAAGTTGGTAAAAATCATGTGTCACTAGGTATAAATTTTTTCCATTATCCTACTTATAAATTTGTTTGATGATAGTGCCTAAGGAAAATACTTAGATAACACCCCACTACTAATTAAGTTCCTTAACTTATATCTTGATAACATTCACTCATGATTAAAATGCATAATAGTTTTAGTAGTACAAGTGGAGGTTATTGTTTAGCCAACAAAAATGGGAAAATAATAGTAAATGTTGAAGGTGTATGAGTATGAAAGATTCAAAATTCGTAATCATATCAAAACAAAAGAAAAAAAATTCTTTTCATTCTATGATTACTTTTTCAAGTAATTAAATTTGTTTAATAAATTATATTTTCATTATTTATTTATATTCTATCACTAGATACAATTCTTAAACACAAACACATTTTTTTAATATATAATTAATATGATAATCATTGTCTTATATGATCTTAAATTTTATTATGAGTTATTATTGTGGCTATCTACATTACACAATTTTATTTCAGTGCTCACTACAAATTTTATTATTAAACTAAATATTCAATTACATAAACAAATTGTTATACAATATTATGGACTAGGAAGTATATGACATTTGTTATTTTTTATGACTACTATGTTGTCTAACATAATAGACATACCAAGAAACAAATAAACTGAAGAGTCTAAGAGGAATATATGAGATCAATTCCACTGAAGCCCTTCCAAATGAATCCGCAGGCATAGGTCCACTTGAGTATGTGGATAGCACAAGGCCACTGAATTGGCTTGTGATAAGAAAAGTTCTATTCTTTGTTCCTTCGAATGTATATTTCGTAACTTGTTCGGGTGTCTCTACATTACTTCGATTATACAAACTAGTGAGCTTGAGAATTCGCAATATCTCTTTGTCATCCTCTAAACCACCTACACAAATATGTCCATGTAAGAACAAAATTTCATCAATCTCACTATTAATCATATATTAACAACCATAACAAGATAAAGACGGATTACTCTCAACATTCTACATTTTTCGTATTGCTTGATTACTAGATTGAGTACAAAAACATGAGAAACATATGGACACATGTACCACAAGGAAGCAGAAGGGGTACACTTGAGCTAATAGGGGTCATGATAAACAAGATTTTAGAAATGAAAATAAAACCAAAAGTTATAAAAGATTTTTTTTAACTTACAGTCATCAAGCATGGGAGTTTCCGTATACCCTGGATAAACAACGCTAACTCGAATGTTATACGGCATCAATTCAACCTTGAGAACCTCTGCAATTCCTTTTAAGCCATGCTTGGTTGCAATATATATGGCATTACCATATAACATGTACTGAAAATAATTAAGAAATATTCATGTTTTGAACTTATACGAAACAACCTTTTTATATTCTCCAAATCGATAAAATATAAACAATTATATAAATTTGAACATTTGAAAATTTGACACATGCTTTTTTAACCTCCATATCAATGTCAAAATAATAGTCACAAATATACACATGTGAAGCCCAAGTCATCTTTGGCCTACTTCAATATGAATGAATGAATAATTTGAAGATGCTTTTTAGAATCAAGTCAGATTTGATTAGTACTAATATGTTATGTATCTAGAGATATTTTTTGGAATTATTAGATAAGAGGATAGGGTAAAGGAGAGAAAACATATTCATCACACAATTAATCAACTATTGTCATCTAGATGACAACTTCTATTATAACATGACTCATTGAAATTTATGTTTTCACAATCTATGATATTTGCATAAGTTTTATAGAATAACTATGTGATAAGTTTCTAAAGTTTTTATTAAAAAATTATGTAAAAATTATTCTTATTGACATAAAGATTATGGTATATTGAATGAAGCCTACCAATTAAAATAATTAAAAGGTTACACCTACTCAAAACACACCTTTTTAAATTGCTTTTGCTCAAATATTATAACAATACTTATAGTCTATAGATTGTCCTACTTTATCTTTATTATCATATATTTTATCATTATCTTTAAAAATTTATAGGTTAAGTTGATTGATTTTCTTTTTTATTAAATACTAAATATATATTGTTAGAGTCTTTTCAATTATATAGATATAAATATTTTTATTGTCTCCGAAAATTTATATTTTAATAAATAATATTATAAACCATCATCCTCATCAAATAAACTACAAACTATTATAAATAATTTAACTTAAATAATATAACTTATTAATTAAAATTTTCATTACACTATACTACTTAACCTTATCAGCTCACAATAAATTACTAGAATAAACATTGGACCTCTTTTAAATAAAGGAACTAATATCATTATCTAGATAACTGAGTGAACTAAATGAAATGATGGCCCTTTCAATCGAATGAGAAATTTCTTAATTTTTTATTGAAAATAATACGAAAAGACTTGTACCATTATATAGTAAGTTAGATGAATAGATCAAATAAATATATATATATATATATATATATATATATATATATATATATATATATATATATATAAATCCGCCTCAATTATGAAATACTTAAATAAAGTAAGGCTTATTTATAATAAATTGAAAATAAATTAGTTAGAATAAAAATAAAAATTTAATTAAAAAATAATAATTTATTATTAATTAAATATATTAAATAAATAAAAAACAACAAAACAATTTATAAATTATCTTTTGCTCAAAGTTAATTTTATATAAAAACATTTTATGTACTCTTTAATAAATTTAAATAATAATAACAACAACAATAATAATAATTTTTTCAATATATGATATTTGTATATAAGTTTTATAGAAAAATTATGTAAGTATCTAAAGTTTTTCTAAAAAAACTTATTCAAAAATTATTTTTATTGACATGAAAATAATGGTATATTGAAATAAGCCTATCAATTAAAATAATTAAAATGCATCTTTTTTAAAATGATTTTACTTGAATGTTATAACAATATTGATAATCTATAATAACTTATAAATTGAGTTGATCTTTTTACTTATTAAATACTAAATATATATTATTTGCATCCTTGCAATTATATAAATATAAATAACTTTATTTATTTATTTATATATATATATATGTGTCTCAAATAAAAAGAAAGTTATATTATTTCATTATAATCAATTTTTAAAAAAATAATTGAAATGACTCCTTTATTGGGTCTCCACTGGAATGACTTCTTTATTGCCTTTGCCACACTTTCATACTCACCCACATCTGCAATCTATTGGAAAAAAATAAACATAACAAGTCAGATAGATCTTAAAACTTTAAATGGAAGGAAAAGAATAAGATTAACCTTTGAGCATATTTTATCTGTGCTGCCACAATGTTTGGCCAGATTATCTGCTGCTTTCTCTAATTTAGAGGAGCTTCTAGCAATGAGTGTAATGAATGCTCCTTGACAGAGAGCCTCTTGAGCAATGGCAAACCCAATACCAGTTGATCCACCTGTTACCAGGGCATGCTTTCCCTCCACAGATTTCATCCATGGTGATGAAGCCTTGAAACCCATCCTTTCCTTCTGATGATAAAGTTATTGCTCAAGCACCGAGGGGCTTGTGATTGTGTGATTGCAGGCATGCTTATTTATTTCTGGTGCCCAACAGAAATGCCATATGTGCGATTGTGATGGGTTGGTATGTGTGTAAATGTACATCGGTACTGTTCAAATGTGTCGTCCATATGTTTGCAGCGTATGATTCAATGGGTTGTAGAGTTTTGGGCACTCATATGTTTGCTTAGGTAATTAATTTTTTTTTTTAATATTTAATATTTTTAGCATGATTTTTGTGATTGATGGAGAGTGTGGACTCCACATGTTTTATGAGTGTTAGTTAACTTCAGAAATTAGATAGAAAGATTAATTATTAGATGGGATTCAATAATTATATTGCTTATTGAAAAGAGAATCAATTATTATTTGTATGATATTTATTTCAAAAATATTTTTATGTAAATAATTTTATATTTTTATTATTTATTTTATCATTGTTAAACTATATATACAAATTATTACCTATGAGACAGGGGGTATCACATAAAACATTTCCTACCAACTCATCAAAATCATACTTATAACATGTGTGTGTGTGTGTGTGTGTATCAATAATAAAATAGATTTTTACATCATTCATTAATTTGATTTTAAGTGCTTCAAAAATCTTTTTCTAAATATCTTAATATTTATAATACCATAATTAGTGCATCTATATATCAAATATTAACTTCAAAAAATTAGAACACATAATTATTGTTCATATAGTTAAGATGTGTATTGTGAAGGCAATTAATTATTGTTCATATAATATTTATTTTTTTATTTTTTTAAAAAAAATATACTCATACATAAATAACTTTATATTTATTATTTATTTTATTTGTTAAGATAAGTAATAAGAAAATAAATTTTTATATTTAAAATATTATATATTTATTTTTTATTTGATGAGGTAAAAGGGGAGCTTTGATTAAACCTCTCAATCCAATACAAACTAATAAATGATAACTAGAATGATCAACAAATATCAAAACAAATATTAAAACTAAAAGGCTTCAACCACCCAAAAAAATAATATACGCAACCTTCAGTGAAAATCTGTCAACATGCAGTATAATCACTAACCTTTAGGAAAACATCAACAAGAAAGCAAAGAAAATAGATGAAGTGCTAAAAAATATAACTGTCCTCAAGATTCAACACATGACAAGGTCAAAAGGCACCAAAAAATCTCATCTAAAGCAAGAGAAGCCTATTCTAATTTTGCCCATATGATTGGGTTGTAGAGTGTTGGGCACTTACAAACTTTTTTTTTATTTAGGCAATAAATTATTAAAAAAAAATTATAATTACTGGTTTTGGTGGGACCCTTACCTTATATGATTTTGACCAGAGCTTCAACTAGTTTGGAACACAAACGATGGCCCAAATCTCCAAGTGATCATCTATCACAAGTACCAAAATTACCAACAACAACCATAACTAGTTCAAGAATACCAACGAATGACCATACCCACCCTGAGAATACCATCAAAGGCCACAACTAGCCCAAGAATACCAATGATCAACCACAACCCACCTCCAATAATTTTCAATATAGATTTTATGATTCGTAGAGAGTGTGTACCTCACAATTTATGAGCTCCGGTTAAGTTCAAGGATTGAATAGAAGAGTTAATTATTAGTTGGGATTCAATAATTATATTAGGTATTGAAAAGGGAACTAATTATTATTTATATAATATTTATTTATTTAAAAAATATTTTTATAATTCTAGTAAGTAATTTTATATTTTGTTATTTGTTTTATCATTGTTAAGATACATACATACATATTTAAATTTATTGAACACTTTTTGTTCATAAAGTGTATATCATATTATAATATATTTAACTTTATAAATCATCATATCCGTTTTATATTTTTATGTGCAATTAAGACTAGATTTTAAAATAAAGAAGTACACTCATCAATACATAAAATTCAATAATAAGGAAGATTTTTATTATATTTTTATGTGCAATTAAGTTTAAATTTTAAAATAAACAAGTATACTCATCAATACATAAAATTCAATAATAAGATAGATTTTGTACATCATCTATTAATTTGATTCTAAGTACTACAAAAATAATTATCCAAATATCTTGAGATTTATAATACCATTATATAAAGTATTAATTATAATAACTAAGACATTAAATGTCAATATTATTTATTAGAATTGTGGACCTAATTATACTGGAGGTGTGTTATTGAGGGGTGAAGCCCCAATATTCGTCTCACGGTTTTAGAGATTTGCATATTGGTCGGCTATGGTTTTAGAGAGAGGTTTTCATCTTACATTTTGGATATTCATTTTTTATGCCAACTAAACATTATGACATGTCTACCTAGTTAGAACACCCTATTTTGATAAAGTTTTTTCCTAATTATGTAATGACACATGTGGCTATGGAAGGTTTTATCTAGATGACCAATGAACAAAATAGATGCATATTTTGAAGGCTAAAAGGTACAATGAACATCAAACTAAAATATGAATGAGAATACAATTTTATTTTTGGTGATATGATATTTTCATAAACCACATATGAGCTACACATCAAACCCTGAAAGCATCACATATGAGCTATGCCTGACTGTCTTTTTTTGTATCACATATATTGTTGAATTGTAAAACTCTTTTAGGGGTTAAATGACATAATCACTGACCTTATCACAAATATCTATTAGATAAATAGATTATTTACAATTAGTTAGCCTAACCCCTTACTAGTACTACTTAATCCATCAGCATAGACAATTTTTTTTTGAGAAATTTATACAACAAAACTCAAAACATGTACTTTTATGATTTATTAAATATAATGGATTTTTCATACTTACCAACACATCAAATATTGTATTGTATTTTGATTATTCAAAAACAAACCAAATCAAAACAAAAAAAAAGTTTAAACTATAGCTTCATGACGAGTTAGCTACAAAAATAAAAAATGAGAAACACAATTGCACAACCACCACCTATCCCTTGCTAATTTTAGATACGTAGCCTAAATACTTCTCTTTAAAGTGAATTAGACTTATAACCATAGCATTCCATGAAACCACTTTAGGAAATTGCATTTGCTTAAATGCTTTCAGTGCCTTTTTAGAGAACCCATGTTTTACAGACCCTGTAAACTTAGCACTCTAAGAGATGACATCTATTTGACACATTTCATTCAAAATTCCTAAAACATCATCAGGGAAACCATTATGTGCATACCTTGGAGGCATATCATTCCATGAAACCACTTTTGGTTCATCCATTATGTAGAAAACTTCACATGCCTTGTGTATGCTTCCAAATTTTGCTTGGCAGTGCGAACAAATCTCTGCCTAGTTTAAAGACACTTATTGATTTATTAAAAACTTGATTCTTCATTTTACCATGTCGATATGGATGTGTAAGTTAGTGGTTCTTCCATTTTTTAATTGCCATTCGTGCAACAAAATATGGTTTAAATAGCAATCATTAAATATATTTAAAAATAAATCATAATAAATATATTTTACTGACAATATATTACCTATTGTATTATCTAATATTTACATAGATTATATTATATATTGTTAAATTGAATATTTATTTAAAATATAATTATTATATTACACTAATTTTTCTATTTTAGTATACTAATATAATGTATAATGTATTATATATATATATATATAGTAATATTTTCATAATATATTGTATTAATTATTATATATATTATATAAATTACATGAATATAAAAATATATAAATGTTTCTAGAAAATAATATAGATGATTATATGCATTTTAATATTTATGACATTATATAAATTATTATGTATGATTTTAATATTTTAATTGTATATTATATTTATAATTATATATAATAATATATTTATATGGATGTAAATACATATAATTATATGATATATTATATAAAATAAAATAAATCATAGCATAATTATTAATTTTTTTTGGTGTGATAATCATTTGGATACATAGGCTATGCTTTTCTAGAGCGGTTCCCTAATTTTTTTCATCCAATACTTTTTATTTAAATGGTTCCATGACTTTTTTTTTTTTTTTACTTATTTAAACAATCTAAGTTTTTCATCATTTTCATTGGGCTTTAGCACATCTGCATCTAGGTTTCGCTCATTTCCTGCCCACTTTGGGGACTTTATAGGGTTTGTAACTTATAGCCACTGCTATTATTGTCAATCACCCTCAGGTTTGAAGTCACTACTAGGGTTTTTATTTACTAATTTATATAATATTTTAAAATACATAATATATAAAATCAAATAATACTAAACAAATCTAAATTAATCAATTCATTAGGAAGCTATTTGTATGTTATAAAAAGTAATCAACATTGACCAATGAATTAATAAATCTAAATAAAATATCTGATAATATATATTGTTCTGGTGTCCCTTGCACTTTTAGGGAAACAGAGAATTATTGTTCATATAGTTGTGAAGGCAATCAATTACTATTCATATAATATTTATTTATTTCTTTAAAAAATATTTTTGTACTTATATGTAAGTAATTTTATATTTTATTATTTATCTTATCATTGTTATGATAGGTAATAAAAAAATAAAACCTTATATTTAAAATATTATATACTTATTTAATTTATGGAACATCATCTTTTTTTAATAAAGTGTACATCATATATAAATATATAAAACTTTATAAAACATCACATATGTGCCATCTTTTTATGTGCAATTAAGTCTAAATTTCAAAATACACATGTGCACTCATCAACAAAAAGAAATTGATAGTAAGTTAGCTTTTGTGCATCATTCATTAATTTAATTTTAACTATTACAAAAATATTTATCCAAATATATTGACATTTATAATATCATAATGTGTGTGTGTGTGGGGGGTAACTCTTAAAACTAAAACAACCCTAAAAAAGTTTGGGAGTTGTTAAAAATCAAAGTACAAAATGACAAAATACTATTTAGATACACACTTTCGTGCATTCAAACAACATCCTATTAGGTGGCAGTAGACACATAACCAGGGTTAAAAAATCATCAAAGGGTTCTATAAGGGAGAGATATTCATCAAAAGGGAAGATATAGTTTGGGGTGTATTGGTGTATGTACGCACACCAATATATGCCAAACTCCATATTCAGAGTAGGGACCCCTCATAGGATCATTTAACGATCTGATAATGCTACTTAATCATCTTGATCTCCTAACTGAATTAGGTTGAAGGTTTAGAGGGTAAAACCATTCCCTCAGGAATCCACTATAATGGAAAATAGAGCAGCCAAAAAAAATTTGGTATATCATCCTAGAGTCCAACTCGAGTTAAACCTTAGCACAAGAGAGGATGGCAACCAAAATTAATCCAAGTAAGCATCAACCTCTAAGGAACTAACCAAAAATAACCTACATGCATACTTTAGAGTGTATTATGTATCAGAATTGCCATTACATAGGAAGAAGAATCCTGAACAATAATTTATATCTTAGGGATACATATTGGCTTTCTTTTCTAGACACCAATTGGGTCCTCTATTTAATAACCCAATGGTTCATCCACAATAGAATTGGTGGCATTACTCAAAGATCCAAATTTGGATTACTTCTATATAATTGAGGTTACTCAATGCAACATTTTCACAATTAATGTCATCTCATTCAGGGCAATTGATGATTCATATGATTGGTAAATAGGATTATTATTTCCATCCATAATATGTTCATGAATATGGACAAAGGTTGTCATGAAAATAAAATAACAGGGCATCTGCTCTAAGACCCAAATGAATATGGACAAAGGTTGTCATTAAAATAAAAAAATAGAGCATCAACTCTAATACCCAAAACATTATTAAAATCATGCTACAATATGATATAAGTCTCCTAAATACCAATATGGTACTCGTAGCCAACCAAAACCCAATATTTTTAAAATATGCATCAACAGAAAATAGTAGAATTTCCAATATATTCCAAAGTACACAAACAATATATTTAAAGAGTTTCATGTATTTTATTGCACTAAATTCAAAAATCTACATACTTTTCAATTCAATCTTCTTGAATTTCATTGCTTAAGCAATATAAATAATGAACTCAAAAACTATCAAAAATAAATTACCAATAGGCCAAGATGCTGAAACAATACTCAGAATTGATTTATATTAAATGAATTGAAATAATTACAAACCCAAACCATGCTTAAATAATCCTCAAATAATAATTTAGAGTTTACATTTAAAATTCAAAAAAAACTAAAATTTAAAAAAAAATGTCTATTTTAGTAGCTGTTATTTATAATAAGTATCATTGGCAAGCATGCACAACTCTAAAAATCTCCCAAAATACTATAAACACTATAATATCTTATGGGATGAAATTCAACTGATGTTGATGTCCGGTTCTAAAAATATACAACTTCTAACAATAGAAAATTCCCCAAAAAATTATTAAACATTAATTTTGGACCCTCATATGATCACGTATAGCCTCTAAAAAATATCAAAATCAAATCTAAGAAGATACAACGGATTAGAAAATCATTGAAATTTTTGAGATGGTCATTTTGTCATGTGAAAGAGCTCAAACAGAGATATGGGTCAAAAGTTATGGCTCTAGAAGATATTTTTTCTACATCATTCTTCTTTAGTTGAAAACAACTTAGCTCCTACGAGTTGGCCTAATTATACTACTTCCATTTGTATTTATAAATATTTTTCAACTCCTATTCTATAATCTAAGTTTTGTCTTCTTACTACAGTCCTTCCCACCACACCACATACCTGTTATAATTCCCTTGCCTTGTGCTCACTGTCTTCATATCCAAAACCTGCACTATTTTTTTCTTCTTTGAAACTTGTTGCTCCCAATTTAATTCTTCATATTTTTCATCCTCACCATCTTCTCCATGGAATTAATATAAATTTGAAACATTAAATATTGGATATAAATCAAAGTTCTGTGGTAAACTCACCTCATAAGCATTGTCACTGATTTTCTTCACAATTTTGCATGGTCCAATTTTCTTGTACTTCAACTTATTGTACGTGCCTTTTAGAAATATTTCTTTCCTCAAGTAAACTATTACCAAATATCCTTAAAATACCTTAGATATTCTTCTGACATTTTTTAATGCTTTATACTTCTATTTACTTTCATGTAACTTTCTTCTTACTCCTTACAACTGTTGCATATGCTCTGCAAATAGTTCTGCATCATCACTAATTTGATTTACAATCGGTAATTATACTAGATATAAAATACCCATAAGATTTCTCTTATAAAAAATTTGGAAAGGTGACTTTCATGTTGATCCATTCACTAAACAATTATATGCAAACTTATCTTTTGGCAAAGCCAAGTCCCATAGTTTGGGCTTCTCTCCCACAATGCATCTCAACAAATTTTACAAGCTCTTATTAACAACTTTTGTCTATCCATATATTTGTGGGAGATATGTACTACTATATTGTAGATTATTACCCATCTTATTCCACAAAGCCCTCCAAAAATGACTTAGAAATTTTGTGTCCCTATCTAAAGTAATAGTTTCTAGAACACCATGTAATCCCACAATATACTTAAAAAATAATCCTAAAAATCTAGTGGCATCATTGGTTTTCTTACATGAAATGAAATGAACCATTTTATAAAATGTATCTACAACAACAAAAATTGAATCGTTACCTATCTGTGTGTTTGGTGATCCCAACACAAAATCCATACTCAAATCTATTCATGGCCCTCTTAGAACCGATAATGGCATGTGTAATCCAATATTTTGTGCATGTTCTTTAGCCACCTGACATATTCCATGCCTTGAAACATACCTTGTCAAATATATTTTCATCTTTTCTCAAAAATACTTTTCTTCCACCAAAGATATTATCTTCGTTTTACCAAAATGTCCAACCAAACCACCACTATGTAATTCTTTTATTGTATTATCTCATAGAGACCCAATTGGAATACATAATTGTTTCCCTTTGAAGAGATGACCTTATTCTATAAGATACTCATCATGAATAGCATTTATCCCACCTATTAATGGATTCCTACACTGATCAACTACCTTGCCAAAATATGGGTCAGTATCATATAATTCTTTGATAGCTTTAAATTTAACAACTTCACTCACCATAGTAGTTAATAATGCTACTCTCCTGCTCAATGCATCAGCTACCTGATTCTATTTTCTTGATTTATGTTTCAACAAAAAAGTATACCTCTGCAAGAAAGAAACCTACTTTACATGCCTACTAATTAACTTCTTTTGTGTATTCACATACTTCAAAGTCTCGTGATATGTAAATAGCATAAACTCCTTAAGCACCAAGTAATGCCTCCAATGTCTTAATTTTTGTACAAATACATAAAGTTCAACAACATAAGTAGAATAATTTATTCTTACCTCATTCAATTTGTCACTGAAATATGTTATTGACTTTCCTTCTTGACATAGCACAACACTAATTCCCACAAATGAAATATCACAATCAACCTTAAATAATTTGTTAAAATCTAGTAATGCTAAAAATGGTCTTTCTATAATATTCTTATTCAAAAATTCAATGTTTTTTGTGGCTACTCTGATCCATGTAAATTCCTTCACTGCCATGCAATCTGTTATAGGTGCCACAATACTACTAAAATTTTTAGTAAGTTTTCTGTAAAAAGTTGCTAAACCATGGAAACTTCTTATCTCTATAATGCTTCTTGGAATAAGCCTCTCAAAAATTGCTTTTATATTTTCTTCATCCATTTTCACACCATCTGCTGAAACTACAAATCTCAAAAATACTAAACCATTCTAGATAAACATGCACTTCTTCAAATTTGCATACAACTTCTCCTTTCTTAAAAAATTTATTACCATTCTCAAATGTTGTAAGTGTTCTTCTTTAGTCTTACTGAATATCAAAATTAACAACTAAAAACTTACCAATATATTTTTGTAGAACTGTATTCATCACCTTCATAAAGGTGGTAGGTACATTAGATAATCTGAATGGCATCACCACCCACTCATATAATCCATCCCTAGTCTTGAATGCACTTTTACACTCATCTCCTTCATGAATTCAAATCTGATAATAACCAGTCCTTAGATCAATCAAGGTAAAATATTTTAATCCTATAAGCACATCTATCATATCCTCTAAATGAGGTATAGGAAACCTATATTTTATTGTAATTTTGTTAATTGCCCTACTATCCAAACCAATGAGGTGTTGCCAGCAAGGCTTTGACTATGAGGCTGGATTAGAACAATAGATTCTAGTAGTTATTCTCACTATGGTTTTTCTCATATTGAATTTTTCATGTATAAATAAAGTTTCATGTGAATTTATATGTATGTGATATCTACATATTTGATTTAATTTGCATTCACTTTTTAATCTATTTTAAAAAGTATGTTAAGGACTAAGTTTAAGCAATCTACTGATTCACTCCCCCTCTTAGTAGATAGTTGTGTTCCAACAATTAATATTAGAGCCTTAGTTCCTTACAAGAATCTTAATTAATTTAGGTATATCTAATAAGGTGAACGCAAATGGCTAGTCAAGAAGGTTCTTCCTCAAATAAAGTACCTCTGTTTGATGGAACAAACTATGCATTTTGGATCATTAGAATGGAGGCACATATATCTTCATTAGGGTTTGATGTATGAATGTTTATTGTGAATGGATATACAACCTCTAATACAAATCCTACTGATTAGAATACCAAGAAAGCATATGAGAGTAATGACAAGGCTAATAATCTTATTCTATAGGGAGTGTCTAATTTAAAGTTTGTTAAAGTGATGCATTGCCAAAATGCATAATATATCTAGAACAAACTGAAGAGCATCTATGAAGGATATGACAAAGTAAACCACACCAAGATACAAAACTTAAAAAGTCATGTTTTAAAGCCTTAAAATGAATGAGAAAGAGAAAATTGCAGACTATCTCCTCAGAGTGGATGAAATAGTCAATGCAATCAGAGGCCTTGGAAAAAAGATGAAAGAATCAGTCATTGTCAAGAATGTCCTAAGATCTTTGCCATCAAGGTCTGACTCTAAAATATCTAAAATATAGGAATAAATAGATCTAGATAGACTCATTTTTGATGAGTTGCATGGAATCTTCACTGCTTATGAGATGAGAATAGGAGAAATAAATAATTTCAAGAGAAAAGTTGCATTCAAAGTAGCCAAAGAAGTAAAAGTAGAAGCATCTTCATCTGGATCTAAGGAGATTGATAAATAAAAGACCAACTTTATTAGAATATTAAAATGAGGATCTGAAAAGTACAAAGATAAGTTACCCTATAAATACTTTAACTAGGGTAAGGTAGGATATTTTGCTACTAAATGCCCTTACAACAAAAAGGATAACTCTGAGCAAGAAGAGGAGAGTAAAAAGATGAAAACCCACTACTCCAAGAAGAATAATTTTTTAAAAAAATAAGAAGGATCTATACATAAAAGAATACAGTGACTCATTGGATGATAGTGATAGCTCAGATGATGATCATGATTGTGTCTTTGTGGCTAAGGGAAATGAATCCCTATTCATAGCATTAGGATCAACTTCTATGGATCTAGAAGAAGTTGAAGAATCAGATGAAGAAGAGGAAGGAGAAGTGGACTTCTAATGTTAACTCATCTTTTATTTAGAGGAAATAGACAATCTGAGAAAAGAGAACTAAAAATAGAAGAAGCTAGGACAAAAAGAGATTGAAAAAATGTCCAAAAGTCTTGAAAAATCTGATCTGATGGTGGTTAGCCTAAAGACACAAGTTGATGAGGCTAAAATAATAAAAGATGTAGTCAAACTTGAACTAAATTCTAAATATGATGAGTGCATGAAGTTAAAAGCATAGATAGTGGCTTTGAGAAAAGATATTGAGAAAGCTAAATATCAAATAGATAAAGGTCTAAAGTTGAAAAGAGGATCAAACATTCTTAATGATTTGATCAACTCACAAAATCCTTCAAAAGAGAGATCTAGACTTGGATATGAAAAAAGAAAAGGTTCCATAACTAGTACATTTGCTAACCTATATGACAACTTCAAAGTAGAAGGAAAATCAGGAGTAAAGGAAGAGAAATATTGTAAGGACACAAAGACAGACATAAGCACAACTAATGTGAGGAAAACTAAAAAGAAACTTAAATAAAAGAATAAGATAAACGTAGTTGATGTAGATGGATACATAAAAGTGAGATATTTTAAGAAGCTAGAGTTTAGAAGAGCTCCTCATACTACACAAAGAAATGATATGACCAAGTATTTCTCATATTTCTATGGTTATTATTATACATGTAATCAATTTGGTCATAGGAATCTTGACTGTAGAGTTTTACCTAAAAGGAGAAATAATTTTACAAGAAGAAATTCATTTTATCCCTTGTTAGATATAAATGTGATATGCTATAATTATAATAATTTTGGTCACATAGCTAAACAATGTAGAGCAAACTTTGTAAGACCAAAAACATAAATTAAAAAAAAAAGGCATGCCTCCTAGTGTGAACAAAGGTTCACAAATCTATAAAAATGAGAAAAATAATCCATATAAGAAACCCAAGGATGTGTAGAAAGTAAAAGATCAATCTATGATTGCTCAAATTGCACTCCATATCAAGGAGTAGAATTTGTTGGTAATAGATAGTGGTTGCTCAAAACATATGACTAGTAACAAGATCAATTTCATCAAATTATGAAAATGTAAGGATCTATCAACTTGGGAAACAACACTGTTGTGAAGATCAAAGGTAAAGGAACCTTGAACATAGATGGAAAACTACCTACACATGATGTCCTTTATGTTTAAGGATTGAAACATAATCTGCTACGTGTCAGCTAAATGTGTGACAATGGATATAAGGTCACATAAGTGAATGGTAACAACTTCTTGATAGGAAATATTGATCATGGGTCATAGAGTTGCTTATGGCATAGAAGAATGGGTCATGTCAACTTTGATAACCTATTCAAAGTGAGCTTAAATAATTGTGTTAAACACATGCCTAAGATAACCAAACTTGTAGAGACTACTTGCAAGAAATGTCAACTAAGATAACAGACACAAGTTATATTTCAAACAAAAGAGTATTAAAATAGAAAGCCTCTAGAGCATATGGCCTCTAAAAGGTTGGCTTATTTTTTTTGCATCATTCTCCTCTGGTTGAAAACAACTCAGCTCTTGGCTTGATTATACTACTACCATTTATCTTTATCAATCTTCTTCAGCTCCCATTCTATAATCCAAGTGTTGTCTTCTTACTACAATCTTTCTCACTACACCAAATGCTTGTTATAATTCCCTTGCCTTGTGCTCATTGTCTTCATATCCAAAACTTGCACTATTTTTTTCTTCTTTTTTGGAACCTACTGCTTTCAATTTACTTTCTCATCTTTGTCACCTTCATCATATTCTCCATGGAATTCATATACATATAAAATATTAAATACTGGAGAGATATCAAAATTCTATGATAAACTCACCTCATTAGCATTATCATTGATTTTTTTCACAATTCTACATGGTCCAATTTTCTTGTGCTTTAACTTGTTGTACATGATTTTTGTAGACCTTTCTTTTCTCAAGTAAACCATTACCAACTCTCCTTATTCAAATACATTGGATTTTATTCTGACATCTACTACTACTTTATATTTATCATTACTTTCTTACAACTTTATTCTTACTCCTTATTGTAACTGTTACATATGTTCTACAAATGCTTCTACATCATCACTAATTCAATTCACAAGTGGTAATTATACCAAATCTAAAATACCCATAAGATTTCTCCCACAAATAATTTGAAATGGTTATTTTACTATTTATCTATTTGCTAAATAGTTATATGCAAATTCAACTTGTGGTAAAGCCAAGTCCCATTGCTTTGGCTTCTCTCCCACTATGCATCTCAACATATTTTTCAAGATCCTATTCACAACTTATATCTGTCCATCTGTTTGTGGGTGATATGCACTACTGAATTGTAGCTTATTACCCATATTTTTCTACAAAATTCTCAAAAAATGACTTAAATATTTTGTGTTCCTATCTAAAGTAATAGTTTTTGGAACATCTTGTAATCCCACAATATCCTTAAAAACTAATTCTACAACTCTATTGGCATCATTGGTTTTCTTACATGTAATGAAATGAACCATTTTAAAAAATCTACCTACAACAATAAAAATTGAATCATTACCTCTCTATGTGTTCGGTAATCCCAACACAAAATCCATACTCAAATCTATCCATAGTCCTCTTGGAACTGGTAATGGCAAGTATAATCTAGTATTTTATGCATGTCCTTTTGCCACCTGACTTGTCTTGCACCTTGAAACATACCTTCTCACATCTCTCTTCATCTTTGGCCAAAAATAATTTTCCTCCATCAAATCTATTGTCTTCGTTTTACAAAAAGGTCCAGCCAAACCACCACTATGTAATTATCTTATTATATTCTCTTGTAAAGACCCAAATGGAATACATAATTGTTTCCCTTTGAAGAGATAACCTTCTTGTATAAGATACTGATCATGAATAACATCTATCCCACCTATTAGTGGATTCCTACACTGATCAACTACCTTACCAAAATATTGGTCAGTATCATATATTTCATTGATAATTTTAAATCCAACTACTTCACTCACTATAGTAGTTAATAATGCTACTCTCCTACTCAATACATTAGCTACCTAACTCTATTTTTTTATTAATGTCTCAACATAAAAGTATACCCCTGAAAGAAAGAAACCCACTTTACATGCCTACTATTCAACTTCTTTTGTGTATTCACATACTTCAAATCCTCATGATCTGTAAGTAGGATAAAATCTGCCTCCAATGTCTTAATGTTTTATAATTACATAAAGTTCGACATCATAGGTAGAATACTTTATTCTTACCTCATTCAATTTCTCACTAAAACACCCTATTGGCTTTCTTTTTTGACTCAACACAACACCAATTCCCATAAATAAAGCATCATAACCAACCTCAAACACTTTTTAAAAATATGGTAATGATAAAATTGGTCTTTCTGTAATCTTTTTCTTCAAAAATTCAAAAATTTATGTGGCTACTCTAGTCCATGCAAATTCCTTCCCTCTCATGCAATCTATTATTGGTGTCACAATACTATTAATTTTTTTAATAATTTTTCTATAAAAAGTTTCTAAACTATGGAAACTTCTTACCTTTGTGATGGTTTTTAGAATATTCTACTCACCAATTGCCTTTATCTTTTCTTCATCCATTCCCACACCATCTGATGAAACTATAAATCCCAAAAATACCACACTATTTTGCATAAACATGCACTTCTTCAAATTTGAATATAATTTTTTCTTTCTTAATAAATCCAGTACTATTCTTAAAAGTTGTAAGTGTTCTTTAGTCTTACTAAATATCAAAATATCATCAAAATAAACAACCACAAACTTACCAATATATTCTCGTAACACTATATTCATCACCCTCATAAATGTGCTAGGTAGATTAGGTAGTCCGAATGGCAGCACTATCCACTCATATAAGCCATCCTTAGTCTTGAATGTAGTTTTCCACTCATCTCCTTCACGAATTTAAATATGATAATAACCACTCCTTAGATCAATCTTGGTAAAATAGTTTTCTCCTACAAACACATCCATCATATCATATAAATGAGGTATAAGAAATATATACTTGATTGTAATTTTATTAATTTCTCTACTATCCACACACACTCTCCATCCTCCATATTTCTTTGGAGTTAGCAATGTTAGTGTTGCACACAGACTCATACTCTCCCGTATCACTCTCTTTCTTAATAATTCAATAACTTTTCTCTTTAATTCTACATGTTTTGTTGGACTCATCATATAAGTTGTTTGACTGGGTATAGTTGATTCTAGAATCAAATCAATGTGATGTTGAATATATCTCTTCGGTGGTAAACCATTTGGTAACTCATCAGGTATAACATATGCATATTCTTTCAACACTCTTGTTCCTTTTGTTGGTATTTGCACCATTTTTGTGTCTTCATTCTTTGATACTAATGCTTAACAATAACTTGATACCTTCATATCTTGGATGAAATATTTAGTAGAGAGCATGCTTTCTTCTTCTCTTCCTCTTTAAGCAGTAACAAAACTATCTTTGTACCACCTTTTCAAAAAGTGTATGCGTTCTTTGCTCGATCATGAATTACCTTCTTGTCATATTGCCATAGTCTTCCCAACATGTGACATGCATCCATCATAATAACATCACATCATATTTCATCATTATAACATTTTCTTATAGAAAATTTGATTAAGCACCTTTTATCTACTATAACCTCATTCCCTTTCTTAAACCATGAAATCTGGTAATGATTAGGATGCTTTTCATACTACATATTTAGTTTCTCTATCATTTATTTAGAAACTATATTTTTATAGCTACCACCATCTATAATTGCTTTGCATACCTTTCCACCTGACGTACATCTTATTCAAAAAATATTTGATTGTAACCATGAATCACCACATTCTTTATTCTACACTTGTTACTTCCTTGGATAAATGATTGTTCTTCTCATCATGAGATTCTCTCCAACATCTGCAGTTGCAACTTTAGTATTTTTCTATTCTATCTCAGCCTCAAATAGATTCACTCTTAGGTGATCTTCTTACCTCCTTTCTTGATCTTAATAGTGTGGATGCTCAAATGATATATGTCCTTATTCTCCACATCTATAAAAAACATAAGATCTTCACTAATTTAAAAACCATACTCTAGCACCACTATTACCTTGTCCTCTCTGAAACCCTCTTCCTCTTTGTTGGTATTGAAAACTTGGCTAGTCTCACCTTGCCTTTTTGCACCATGTGATGATTCACCTCTATTATTATTAGGCCCACCTATGATGGTGTTAAACCCACCTTGTCCCCTATTTAGATGGTATATTCCTCTTCTCAGACCAAGAGATGTTCTTCTAAAATTACATCTATTTTGTTTGTCTTCTCCCTTCAAAACTAATTGATAAGCCTCCTTCATGCAAAGTATTCTATGCATGATTAATTCATCTTACTTAGAAAATTTAAAACCATTTAAATACATTGCATCCATTTTCTCTTTTGTTTTATCATGATCCACTCATATGGAAAGCTTATAAAATTCATCTATATACAATTGTATATTGTAATATTTTTGCCTCAAATTTTGAAATCTTCTATATAGGGTTTGTGGATAATCCACAGGAAGAAATTTCTCTCTCAACTTCTCCATATTTTTCCATAAACTAATCTTTTCTTTACCTTTTCTCTATCTATTTCTGCAAGTGATCCCACCAAATCGTTGCATGACCTTTCAAGTTCATGCATGCAAACTTTACCTTCTTGTCTTCTCTCATAGTCTTCCACTCGAAGAACTTCTCCATGCTATTCATCTAATCTATCAACTCTTATGGTTTTAAAGTGCCTCCATAATCTAGATAATCAACTTTGATTCTTTTATTTCTTCCTTTTAAATCCTAAACCATCCTCTCTTCCATTCATGGTGGCTACTCTTGTTGTTTTTATTTCTACTGAACTTCTTCATCATGATCTGTGTCCTCCTCATGACCACCTTATCTTATTCTCTGATTGGTAATAACCTCATTCAATTATTTCACTTGCCTCTGTATCTCTTATATAGTCCGGTTCATCTTTACAATAGCTCCTCATCCTCTCACCATGTCTTACTCCTCCAAGATTTAAACTCGCTCTGATACCAGATAATGAACCTGAAAACTATCAAGACAATAAATTATCAATAGGAAAAACTTACAAAAATAATAAATTATATCGATTTATATTGAGTGACTTGAAATAATTACAACCTAAACCATGCTTAAATAAGCCTCAACTCAGAATTAGAGTTGACATGCAAAAATTTGAAAAAAAACCAAAATCTAATTAAAAACGTCTATTTTTAGTAGCTGTTATTTTTAGTAATTTTCACATGCAAACATGCGTAGCTCTAAAAACATCCTAAAATAATTTAAACACTATGATTAGCTTATGGGATGAAATTCAATTGAAGTTTAGGTCTGGTTCTAAAAATATACAATTTCTATAATAGAAAAATCCCTAAAAATCATTAAATGGTAATTTAGACCCTCAGATGATCACATTTGGCCATTGAAAAATATTTAAATCAACTCTAAGTAGATAGGGAAACTTATGACAACATATAAATTTATGAGACAATCGTTTTGGCACATCGAAGAGCTTAAACAAAGCTATGGGTAAAAATTTATTGCCTCAAGAAAGTTGGCATATTTTCTGCATCACTAGGACATTATGGCGTTTAAGGTTGAAATTGGTCCACTAGACATAATCCAAACTCTTTTATGAATGCCATCTCATGTGGGACTAACTCTTCAATGGATTCGAAACCCCTCATCCCTGTATATCTAGATCCAGTGGTGATTATTGATGAGGAAACCATGTAGGTACTCAAATCAGAGGAATAATTTTCAACAAAGAGTCTCATTTGTAGATCCATCGACTACTAGCCAAAAATTAAAGATCTCCATGCCTAGATCTCAAACATTGGAAGAGTCTACTCTTAGGTAGTCTTGAAATTTACCCTTGCATTAAATGTTTATTATTATTACTTTTTGCAATCCTTAGGACAAGGAAAAGATTCTAAACCATTCATGGAGCCTAAATCACCAATCCTTGGTCCTAAAAAAATGCCCCCTTAATTTCAATCCCCTCACTAAACCTCTGCATATCAAACCCATATGGATTCATCTACCCCATCTCCCTCTGCATTTTTGGACTAAATCTAGCCTAAAGGCTATAGGTATAAATTTGGGTAGATTTCCACAAATGCACCTAGACACTGATCGCTTGTCCCTCACTACCTTTTCTAGGATTTTGGTGAACATAGATACTTCAAAGAATCACTTTGAAATAATCACTTCCCATGTTGGTGAGTTCTCCTTGTCCCAACCCCTTGATTATGAAGGTTTATCATTTCACTACCGCACCTACTTCTATACTGGATACTTGACAAAAAAATTTAGTCTCCTCAGGAAAAATAAAGAGTCTTGTTGGTGTAAATACTTCATTCCCAAAATACTTATATTTTTAGATGTAGACAAAGAATGGGCTTATTATGAAGGTGAGGACTCTGACTCTTCTTTAGAAGATATTGATACCCATATTGCAAATGAAGACCTATAAATTATTTCTCAATTTGAATATGAACTACTGAAAGATCTAGTCTATCCAAGGAAGATTATGCCCATGCCTATCTCTTCTTTCATTCCATCTTTCTCTCAGGTGGGGATGTTTAATCTTGTTATACCCAGGGCTGATTCTATCAAAGGAACAACTATAGAAGATAAATCCCTAACCCATATTCTAATTTTGATATCCTCTCCAGCCCAATTGACTAAAAATAAGAAAGGATGGACTGAAGTTCAAAAAAATAAAAAGGTAGAAAACCAATGTCTCAACCCTCTAGTATGTATCTTTGCTCAGGGTGACCTTGTGTGAAAACCTATAAGTCTAGTGGTAATGGGGTCAAGTCCCCCCTAATAAGTTTGGAAGAAGATTCACATAAGTTCCTAGGAAGTATATTTGTTTTTTGATTGATTATTGGCATAAGTTTTAGCCACCTGCTTTGTTATTGCTGGTAGAGGTGCCCCATTATAGCATTATTGTTTTCATCATTCGCTCCATTGTACAAGGATATGGGGCCATTTAAAACCCATTAATTCACCTACCAAATAAAAAATAATTATATTTTAAATAATTATTTTATTTAACAACATATAATATAATATAAATAAGTACTAGATAATATAATTGGTAATATATCATTAGTAAAATATATTTATTCTAATTGTTTCTAAATATAATTAATGACTATTATTTAAACCTTACTTTGTTGCATGATTGAAAATTTAAAAAATGGAAGAGCCACTAAATTACAGATCCATATCCATATGGTAAAATGAATAACCACATGGATAATAAATCAATAGGTGTCTTTAAACCATGTAAACATTTGTTTGCATCACCAAGAAAATTTTTGAAGCATACATAGGGAAAGTGAAGTGTTTGACATAATGGATGAAACAAAAGTGGTTTCATGGAATGTTATGCCTCCAAGGTATGCACATAATGGTTTCCTTGATGACATTTTAAGGCTTTCAAATGAATTTTCATATCTTGAAGTGCCAAGGTTGTACGATATGCAAAACATGGGTTCTCTGAAGAGGCACGAAGGCATTTAAGAAAATGCAGTTTGCAAAATTGGTTTCATGAAATGATATGGTTATAAGTCTAATGCACTTTTAATAGAAGTATTTAGGCTAAGTTTTGTAAATTAGCAAGGGATAGGTGGTGGTTGTACAATTGTATTTATCCTTTTTTATTGTTGCAACTAAACTATTATTGAAAAAAATATAATATACCCATCCTTTCAAAGAGTTAAAGATAACAATAGAATTTAGTGCTTGGGCACTCCTCTTTTTCATCAATGGAAGCCCAACATGGATAGTATTGAAAACCCCTATGAAATTTATCTGAATGATGGCATGTTAATCTTAAATCTTGGCCTCATCTATGACTCCAATTTTTGCCACCACTGGGTTGCACACCAACACATCAACAAGCCTCCACTCGAATGACTCATTCATTTCCTTTGCCACAGTTTCATACTCGCCCACATTTTTAGTCTCTTAGAAAAACATAATAATTCAAATAGATATTAATGCTTTAAAATGGAAGGTGACTTTAATAAGATTAACCTTTGAACATATTTTATCAATGTTGACACAATGTTTAGCCAGACTTCCTATTGTTTTCTCTAATTTATATGAGCTTCTAGAAATGATTGTAATGAATGTTCCTTGAGAGAGAGCCTCTTTAGCAATAGCAAACCCAATCCCACTTGATCCACATGTTATCATGACATGCTTTCCTTCTATAGATTTCAGACATGATGATGAAGCCTTGAAATCCATCCTTTCCTTTTGATGAGAAAGTTAATATAAACACCAAGTTGAATCATAGAGGGGCTTGTGATTATGTGATTGCAGGCATGCTTATTTATTTTTTATGCCCAACATAAATGCCATATGTGCAATTTTGATGGGTTGGTAGGTGGTAACTATAATATGGTATTGTTTAAATGTGACAATATCCCTATTCTAGTATCGTCCATATGTTTGCAGTGTGTTATTGAATGGATTGTAGAGTGTTGGACACTCATATATTTTTAATATATTACAAAGTCGTCAATAATAAGGTAGCTTTGTACCATATTTTTATGTCTAATTAAGTTTAAATTTTAAAATAAACAAGTATACTCATCAATACAAAGAAATCAATAATAAGATAGTTTTTGTACATCATTTATTAATTTGATTCTATGTATTTTAAAAATATTTCTCCAAATATATATATATATATATATATATATATATATATATATATATATATATATATAAACTCTAATAACTACAACATTAAAAGTCACTATCCTTTATTTAAAATTTTGACCTAATTATTATTCATATAGTTGTGATGGGTATGGTGAAGGCAATCAATTATTATTTATATAATATTTATTTATTTATTTTTAAACTATTTGTGTACTTCTAGTAAGTAATTTTATTTTTGATTGTTTACTAAGTATTAATAAATAAAACCTTGTATTTAGAATATTATATACTTATTTAAATTTATTGAACATTATATGTTTTTAACAAAGTGTACATCATATTCAAATACATAAAAAATTATAAAAAATTACATATGTGCCCTCTTTTTACGTGTAATTAAGTTTAAATTTTAAAATAAACATGTACACTCATCAATATAAAGAAGTCAATAATAATATAATTTTTTATACTTCATTCATTAATTTAATTCTAAGTGTTACAAAAAAAATCTCCAAATGTATTGAGATTTATAATACCATAACTAGTGCATATATATATCAAGTATTAACTTCAATAATCACAATATTGAAAGTCACTATTCGAGATGTGTATTGTAAAGGCAATCAATTTGTGTGTGTGTGTGTGTGTGTGTGTGTGTGTGTGTGTGTGTGTGTGTGTGTGTGTGTGTCTATATATATATATATATATGAACAATAATTGATTGCCTTTACAATACACATCACGAATAGTGACTTTCAATATTGTGATTATTGAAATTAATACTTGACATATATATATATATATATATATATATATATATATATATATATGCACTACACATATATATATATATATACACACTTTTGCATAAGTATTTTTATATTTTACTATTTATTTTATCATTATTAAGACAAGCAAAAAAAAAAAAAATTCTTATATTTAAAATAGTATATACTTATTTAAATTTATTTAGGCAGCCATCTTTTCTTTAATAAAGTGTACATCATATTCAAATATATAAAAATCACACGTGTGCCATCTTTTTATGTATAATTAAATTTAAAATTTAAAATAAACATGTACACTCATCAATATAAAGAAGTTATTATCATAACTTTTGTACATCATTCATTAATTTAATTCTAAATATTACAAAAAAAAAAAAATACAAATATCTTGAAATTTATAATACCATAACTAATTTATATATCAAATATTAACTCCAATAACTACTATATTAAAAACCAATATCCCTTATTGAAAGTGTGAACCTAGTTCTTATTTATATAATTATGATGTGTATTGTAAAAGCAATCAATTATTTTTCAAATAATATTTATTTCTTAGAAAAAAATTGTGTACTTTTACATGAGTGATTTATATTTTATTATTTATTTTATTGTTAAAAAAATTAATAATAAAATAAAATTTTATATTTAAAATATTGCCATTTTTAATCCTTGTGGAGGCGGGAGCATCACTTTTTCATTACTTTTATTTTGCTCAGTGAATCAAATAATTCCAAATACATATTACCATAACAAATATAAAATTTTATCAAAAAATTAACCAAAAAAATTGGAACATGTTCCTTATTAAAACATGTTTCACCAGAATTGAATGGACCATTAACATGTTCATATAATATTAATTTATTTCTTTAAAAAATATTTTTGTACTTTTAAGTAAGTAATTTTATATTTTATTATTTATCTTATCATTGTTAAAACAAATAATAAAAAAATAAAACTTTATATTTAAAATATTTTTTACTTATTTAAATTTATTGAACATCATCTTTTTTTTTAAAATTGTACTTTTATGTAACTAATTTTATATTTTATTATTTATCTTATCATTGTTAAGATAAGTAATAAAAATAAATAAAACTTTTTATTTAAAATATTATATACATGTTGTAATTTATTGAACATCATCTTTTTTTAAGAAAGTGTACATCATATTTAAATATTTAAAATTTTATGAAACATCTCATCTCTACCATCTTTTTATCTATAATTAAGTTTAAATTTTAAAATAAACATGTACACTCGTTGATCAATAAAAGTCAATAATAACATAGTTTTTGTACATAATTCATTAATTTGATTTGAAGTGTTATATCTTTCTTCAAATATCTTGATATTTATAACTCTAAAAATTAGAACATTAAAAGCCACATTTCTTTATTAAAATTGTGTACCTACAAAATGGATGTTTTACATAATATTTAAACCTTGTCATTCCAAAAAGATTTAATCTTCTCCAACGAAATGACTAAATATATACAATTCAGTTCATGTCAATAGAAAACAAATAATAGAATTTAAGTAATTTTGGTAGATGTAATACCATTTATTTATAAATAAAACATACTACAGAACCCAATCTTTGCATTTCAGAGAGCATGCAATTTGAGAGTTTGTAAATTTTGGAATTGTTGAATTTATTTCATTTAAGTATGCCCATTTGATTGTATGTTATTAGATTTAGTTGTATTATGATAATATTGATAACTTTATTCTCTTCAAAAATATAGTAATGTTATTAACTTTAGCTCTTGAAACCTTTTGTGTTGCTGAAACAAAACAAAAAAAATATCTGTAATATCATTTTTAAGGAACCTACTATGTGTTAATTAGAGTTTCTCTTATTTTTCTTTAGCATAATTTTTTTATTTCTCCATTTTTAATATTTTGAGTAACTTATTCTATTTTTTTACAATTATTTCAAAGCTTAATTTCCCTTGTTCATATTTGTCTTAGAACTTATAAACTCATTAAGATCATCATTGATATATGCATATAATGACTTAACAACATTTTATTATTATAGTGGATATGATTACATTATATATCTTCTTCTCTCTAACCCTTTTCTTCTCACAAATTCCAAAATTTACATTAAGGGTCCATGTGTTAGAAGTGTTCACATTATGAATTGCATGCTTTTCAATTTGTTTCTTTTAAAATCCCACATAAAATAATAGACATCTTATATAAATGTCTCTTCCTGCCATGCACTTATATTCACTTTGTTAAAGGTAAACACTTCAATTCTACTAAATTCTTATTTTTTCTTAACAATTATAGCATTGTTATAATCAATTTATAGAAACCCATATTCCTATAACGCCTATTTTCCCTTAGCTACTCTAGTGTTAAGATAAATAATTTATTTTCAAAAGTTTAAAAAAATGTGTAATTACTATAAAAGTGTTTATTTTATGAATTTATTTATTTCCAAATCCTTTCTTTCTTGTGCCCACATTAAATCACGGCCATCTTATGAAGACTCTTTATGACACCTTTAAAATCATTTAAAAATTAAAAAGCATCTTCCATAATGGGCTTTGAGCTATATATTAATGGCACATACATTATCTACTTCCTTTTTTCATGTGCATATTATATTAAACAAAAATAATTTAGATGTATTCAGTTAAAATTTTAATTTTTATATATAGTTGGACATAGGTAAGTACATAAAGTTGGAGGATAAAAGGGTGTTTATTTATGGACATGATTTTTTAAAATTTCATAAATCTAAAATTCTGTAAATAATTTGAGATATATACATTATAAATTTGAAGATGGTATAAGAATATAAAAAGTAAGATTTCGAGTCTAGTTTCCAGAACACTGTTTTTTTTTTAAAATAGTTAATTATAATTAGGTCAAACATTGAAAATTTGAAAATGAATTCTTATTTTTTTTTTAAATAAAGTAGATGGACTACCGTGAGACTCACCATTTTTTAAGTAACATTTAATAACATTTGAAACCCTTTGGTGAAAATTTAGATAAGATCTTCTAATTTGTGACTTATATTTTTGCAATAATATTTTTTTTATGAATTTTTCAAATAAATAAATCTTAAAAACTAACAAAAAAATGAATAACTAACCATGCGATACACTCTAACTACCTCAAAAAAATGAAAATCAATTTTTTTAAAAACTTTGTGTACAATTAAATTTAGCTTGTGACCATATAAATTGTTTTACACTTGAATCAATAAAAAATAAACTAAATAAACATATATAAACATGTATGTTTGTAACATGTACTGGCGTAAAAAATGCATAATTAGAAATCAACATATTTTTAAGCATCTACTATAGTAAATGAGGTCAACGCCAAATAGGCATTGTCCTGAGAGCCAGAGGCTGTAACTGTCATTGAAGGGGTGTCGTCGACTAGAGAGCTATAGGATATTAAAACTGGAGAAGTAAATGATTTTCTCTTTACAGAAGGCTTCGTAGTTGTGTTGGCATCATATCTTACCACCACTCGTGGGAGCAGGTGCAAGCCCCTGAGCGCTTATCAAAGGCACGAGGACGTTAAACACCAGATATTGCGTATGCTCATAAAAAAGGTTCAATTTTAATTTATTTTTTACCCTCTATCAGACATCTTGGCAGATAATAATTAGCATTCCAAAAGATGATATTCCAACACCTTGTTTGATCGAACTGTTGAGAGCGTGCCAGCTTTAAAAATCCAATAAATTATTCCCAATCTAGGCTCTTCTAATTGAATTTGATTAATTTCTATTAATTAAGATTTAAAATTGTGAACTGGCTTTAATTGTAATTTTAAGGTCTGCTTAATTTAGTAAATATTTGCATGGGTATTTGCATGGGTCGTCCAGCTAGGTTCTGGTATGGATTATGTAAGCACTAACCTAAACTAAATTAAGGTTTTATAGAGATAGTTATGAATTAAATTAATATTCTAAAAAATTGGTAGTCCATTAAATAAGAAAAAAAAAATAATGCTAATTTCACTAATTAAATCAAAATTAGATCCCATGTTTTACGTTCATATCAAAGATTTGAATTTTACCTATATTTTGAACCATATCAACTGCTTCACATTTTGTTAAAATATATATTAGTTTAAAGAATGGAGGATTTCTCCTTCCATAAAATTATAAGAAATCTTTTTGATAATAATATTTTAAGGTCTAAATTTTTAATAGATTAATTCAACATATAAACGTATATTATAATGTAAAGATATAATGTAATATATAAAGTATTTATATTAATTTTTATTAAATTAGTTTTCTTTTTGTGATAGAATTTACTTTGTGATTATTTAATTTTAAAATTTAGATTTAAGTAATCTAGGATTAAAATGGAAAGAGATAGTCTATAGTATAAGTATGGTAGATTATCTTTAAAGTATGCCAATTATTTGCAAAAATTAGATAAAACATATATTGAATTTATTATGTTTAGATATGTTAAAATAAAAAGTACAACTACGCTAGATTTTACAATGATAATGAAAATAAGATACTTAGTTGGTTCTGATGCTAATATAGATCCATATTTAGAACAGAGAAAAAGTAGCTCGAATTTAGATTCTAGATCAATCACTTGATTCTAAAAATTGTACCTTTGGCGCTGCAGACACTTGTGTTGGCCAGATATGGTTGTATTGATACTACTGTCTAACTCTAAAGGTGTCCAGTACATAATACCTATTGAAACTAGATGTGACCACATGGATGCTTATGGGTTATGTGTCACCTTCACTCTACTACAATCAGATCTAGTTTATGGACTGTCATTCCTTGTCAAATAACAAAAGCCTAATTGTTTATCTTCATATTCATTGTGGAAAAAATGGGTTAGTGAGCACATGGTGTCGAGCTTCCCCAAAGACCCCTCTGTTAATGAGCATTAACTACATATTTAATACTTTGAAGAGGGCCTCAGACTTATGTAGTTATTATCTACGTGTTGTTTTGTGTGTGAATCATGAAAGGTGTGATAAGCAAGTATAACAATGACCTAAATTGTAACTTAATAATTATAGCTCTTGGGATGATCCTTCATTATTTTAGACATGTAGATGTGTTGTCTATATGACTGATATGAAAATAGGAGAAAATAGGAAATCTTTGCTCACTTGAGTTGTTAATTGAATTCTTTTGGTAAGTAGCCTTGGTTTGTGCTAGGTTTCTCTAAGTTAGGAATAAATGAGGGTTGATCTTATATTTATATAATTCATTCATAGAATATCTTGTATTAAATTACTTAGGTCTACCTTTAGGACATGTTTTATTTATAAATTGGATGAATTTAAGGTACTAGACATTTACGTTGGGATACGACACTTGCATTAATGTTGGTGTCTGATTGAGATGTAAATATCCAATCAACTAAGAAACAAGGACATGTCCAAAACTTAAAGAGATAGAAGATAATTAGGTTTATAGCATTCTGAAAAAGATAAAAGGCTTAAGTCACTATTATAACAATGTTTAGACTAAGAGATAAGAAATTAAGCATAAATAGATAGTGTATGTGAGCCTTTTGGTAGTGAAAAAAATCTATAAGTTGAAATTACATCCATGATATGTATTTTTTAAGTTATTTTTCACTTCAATCTGCTCTTTATCAAGAGATGACCATGAGATTCGTTATTCCTTGAAAAGGGGAAGGTGATGACAACTATGAACTTTTTCCCTTCATTTTATAACTAATATTGGATCAACCTAAGGCACAGTTGTGGGTATTAGACTTCACAAATGCAGTCTATGTCAATAGTCTCTAAGAGATGCACTATTACCACTGAAAGTTCAATATGCTATACTTCACACAGGTTAAGGATAGTTATGAATACTTGAGTGTTGGGCTTATTCTTTCTAAACACAAAGGGAATGGAAGATTTTAGATCCACTAAACAAACACAAAAGAGAGGCAAGGGTAAGGGAGAGAAGGAAAGCCTCCATATCTAAAATGAGATCAATGCAATGGACATTAAACTATGTGACTCTGCCATAGTTAGACCACTGTAGACTAAGTTTCACTAAAGTTCTACCTCTAAGAACATACAATGGGGAGGGTCTGAGGGAACTAAAATAATGCTTTCAATGTGAATTTCTACTAAAGATTAGTACTAGGGGTTTATTATCGAAAACACATAAATGTCATATGAGAGTTTGTAGTTAAGCATAAAAATTATCATCACTACCAAAAGAAAAATGAAAGAACTCACAAAAAGTTTATAATAACTAAGTAATTAACCTAGCACTGTTGTGTTGTTCCCCAAAAATATCACTCATTTTTGGGACAAAATTTGAACTATTTTAGTTCCTCAGACCAAAATAATCTTTGCCCTTCTCAAAATTTGTTCTAAGCATTCAAATTCCTTATTTTTTCAAGCTTCTCTTGAATCTACAGACTCTGTAGGCTTGAATCTACGGACTCTGCAGGCTTGGATCTACGGACTCTGCAAGAAGAAAATCTACGAACTCTACTGGAAGAAAATCTACGAACTTTGCAAGCCAAGTTCAATGGACTTCACAGATTGATTTCTACGAACTCTATAAGAAAGAAGCAAGATCTCAACACTTAGGCAATTTCAAAGTTGGTTCAATGACTAGGTTCAACTAAAAGAGTTCAACATCAAGGTTCAACATTAGTAGCAAGAGTCAAGCGCATTTGTCAAGATTCAAAGTTCAACCGCTTCAAGGTTCAACAACTTCAAAACACTTATCAAAGAGAAGAAGGCTTGAACCATTGAATCATTGAACCATTGAACCACTTTGGTTCAAAGGTTGAACGGGTTCAAGGTTCAAGGTTTAATAGGGTCAACGAGGCTTGTTTCAAAGAGTCTTGGTTCAAGTGGTCAAATGGATGAACCATTGAACCGTTGAACCAAAGTTGGTTCAATCAGTTGGTTCAACCGGTAGGTTCAAGGGGTTGTCCCAAAGCCAAAGGATCAAACAGCCCTTATGGAGGGTAGAAAGGGGGCAAATGGACCAATTCAAAGGCCAAAAGAGCAAAGGGATTTCCTTCAAAAAAATTTCCTTGGCAAAACAGACAAAGTGAATTCTTTCAGGAAAATTAACAAGGCAAAGAGACAATTCCTTCGAGGAAATTGTCTGAAAGAATTCCTTCAGACTTTTTCCTCTGAAAGAAAAGATCGAAAAACCAAGCAAAGCCTAGTGGAAAGTCTAATGCAAGAAACGAATTCCTTTAGACAAAAAGTTCAAAGAAATTTAGGGAAGCTGCAAGAGAAAAGCCCGAAAGAATTTTTGAAGGCCAAAGACAAAGCAATCGAAACAATTCTTGTGAACTTTTTGTCCGTGGGAAAATGTTCGCAAAAAAATGTCTACAGAAAAAGTCTGTGGGAAAGCTCTGAAGGACTCTGAAGACAAAAGGCCGCCAAAGGACCCTGAAGGGCAGGTGCCCTTGTGGGGGACTCTTGAATGCCAAATTAAAGGACACTTCCCCGAAGCCAAAGGGTCACCTTCCCTTTGAGAGGATACAAAACAACAAATTCGAAGGAAGCAAGTAGCAAAAAAGGCCAAAAAAAGAGAAAGCCTAAGAAAGTCTAAGGGGTGACGTGCCCGAAGACATCAAAGTCAATAACGATGAACTAGCCATTGGAAATTCAAATGTAGTGATGGGTGCACAAATGTCAATTCCAAGGTTTGTAAAATAGCTGTTGATTTTGAAAAGCCTTAAAGAAGAGCCAATGAACTTAGCGACCCGTTGGAAGAAAGAATCCCGAAGGCCATCCGAAGACCACCCGAAGGGTAGATACCCTTGCGGGGGGCTCTTCTCGACCCAAAGCAGACCATTTTTCAAGGCCCCAAAGGGCAGGTCACCTCTAGGAAAGATCAAACGACAAAGCCGAAGGAATTGTCAAGAAAAGTGACATGCCCGTAGACGTCAAAGTTGCTGCAATGAAATAGCCATTGATCTTTGTAGGTTTAAATCTATGGACCTGAATGCATTCAAAGGCTTTAAGGCCAAGACTAGCAGGAAGCGACTAAGGAACAGAGCATCAAATTGAATCAAGGACCCAATTCAATTAACCAAAAAATGAGGAATGATGAGGAAGGATCAGAAACATTTGCACATCAAATATGTTTCTAGAAGTAGACTGCTAGGTGGATATTGAAAGATGCAAACTTTCAATAGCGTGACCCATTTCTCTACAGTGAGAAAATCAAATGGGTAAATGCCCCTAAATTCTAGCATGTCTTCTTAACAAAATTCAATGTAACATCATGTGTTACTATTCCCGAGTCCTTCTTGAAGAGGCTATATAAGGGACTCTCTTGTTATTGTAAAGGATCTCTCTCTGACAATCAAAAACAAAACTCTGTCCAAATTGAAAGGCATTACTAAGACTTTGAGCTCAAATTGTTGATCATATTTTGTTATTGGAATAAGAAAGCAAGTGACTTTTTAAACTTTGTGCTGTGATATATTTGTTGTTGAGGAAACTATTCTTATGTATTTTTTCTTAATATATTTTATGTTCACTTAATTCAATAAGCAGAATTAGTGAAAGTAGTTAGGAAGGTGTCTTGAAGTCAACTGTGGAGAGACTTTGTGCACCCATAATTGTCTTTAGTGTATTTTCTTTTTATTTTTGTGTAAAGGACCTTGGGATGACTTTGTACCCTCATTATCCTTTGTATCTCACTCTTGGGCAATTCAAGTGGAGACTTTGTGTTACATCTCAATTTGCTGGTTACTACATCCTTGGTTACATTTTGTAATTACTACCAAGAGTATTCTTGTGGTTTGTTGAATAGTAATTCTAAAAGAAGAGTGCTTTCTGTCGTTTCCCTTGAGATTTTTTCTTTAATTTGCATGCATCATCTCTGAAGAAAGAGAGATGGATGGTTTATCCGACCCTTGAGTATTATTATATATATATATATATATATATATATATATATATATATATATATATATATATATATATATATATATATATATATATATATATATATATATATATATATATATATATATATATAAGGAACCTCCTCTTGATGAGAGGAGATATTAGTCCTCTTTTGATGTGGTAAACCTACACATTTGGACAACCAATCTTCCTACTTTGGATGATCAGACCTATTTTGTTTATCAGCATGCTGATCGATAAAATATTCAACCAACAATTTTTGGCAACTCTGCTAGGGAGATAGTTATGTGCATTCTAAAACCTCGAATTTTAGATGAAATCATTCTCTACCATTATCCATTATAGACTCCATTTCATTTTTGTGTTTTACTAATTATTATTATAACCTTACCATTCACCTCCACGCCAATTGGGAAAGAACGCGCGGTTTAAAGCCTCAAGCTTCAAACTGAAGCAAGGTCATTTCTTTTCCATTTTTTATTTCACAATCTGGCAGATTTAAGGTATACACAAAGCCAAAGGGATAAAGGTATCGTTGATCCTGTATTCAAGTTGGTACAACAAAGTAATTTTGATTTGTTTCCTTCACCATCTCGCCTCCAACGAACCAAGAGCTTTCCTCCTACTAAATTCAAATCTCTATTACCAAACAAAGTATCCACTTTTGTTGTTGATAAATCTTTGCCAATAATTACCCCTCTGAGATTTATTATTCCTCTTTTTCATAGTCATATAATGGCATTTCAAGGCCCCTAGAGTAATTATTTTGGTCCTCTCAATCTTACTCCACTTCTACATGAGCTTCCACATAGTTCAAAGAAGAATTTCTCCAAATTTTATGGTGATGAGAAAGTTCATCCTGATGAACGCATTGCAACATTCAACATACCCTATGGAGTAATTAGAGTAGAATTTAAAGATGTAGTAGTCAGGCTATTTGTAGAAACATTACAAGGTGTTGCTGCAGATTGGTTTTATCATCTACATGCTCAGTCAGTAACTAATTGGAATACCCTCAAAGCTAAGTTTGAAGCCAAATTCAAACCTGCAGAAGATGCATATGAACTTTTGGCTCAACTTACAAAGATGAAGAAAGAACCTCATGAACCAATGAGGGACTTCATAGCCAAGGTTAACAAACTAAGGAACATAATTCCTATAATTGCTCGACCTACAGCTGAGAATCTCAAATGCTTCTTCATTAATTCTCAGTTACCTGAAGTAAGTTTTCTTTTGAGACGTGTTGGTCAAATAGATCTATCTGTAGCTCAACATTTGGCCACTAAGGTAGAAGATGATCTCATCTTAGTAGGGAAGATAAGAAGAGATCCAAATAGAAATAGACCTTCATCATCTTCTGAATATTCATCTATAAGCACCATAGATCCAATGGTGCAAAAGTTGGAAAATGAGTTACTTGCTCTAGAAAAGCAAATGGTGCAAGGAATGTCTTCTACTCCATACAGAGATATGCCAAGAAGGACATTCCTAAATCAGTCATATCAGGGCAATGCTGCTAGGAATTAAGGGCAACAAAATTGTCTTCCTCCTCCACAAGGGAAACTTGCCCTGGAATCTCCTCCAACCAATTCAACAATGGGATATCTTGAAGTAGAATCAGAGTTCTCTTTCTAGTCTAAATTGAATCAAGAAAATGACGCTAATCTCCTTATAAAAAATCAAGAAGAATCAGCTGGTGACTCCCACATTGGTCTCTTGAACTACCAAGATGAACCCAAAATTAAAAGAGAAGCTTTTGATAGATCATATGCAGTATTTACCAAGTCCAAGAACCAATCAGCCTAGCAAGTTGATACAGAGAAGACAAAGGAGCAACCTCAACCAGCAATTACAATTGCTAAGCATAGAACCACTCTGCCTTTCCAGTCAAAAGATTTGGTGATCACCCAAAAGACAAGTACATCAATTTCAAGTTCACCTTCTTCTTCAATTTTACAAACTAGCCCTCCTCCCATCCCTCCTAAATCTTAAAAAGTTGAAATACCTTCCTCTGTACCTAGCTCAATTCAGCCATTTGACATAATCGATCATGTCAAAAAAATAAAAATACAAATGTCTAAATTTGAATATTTGCAGTCCAATCCTAATCAATTGAATAAGTTGGTCCAATATGTCAAGAACCAAACTATTCATACGAGACAAAAAGCTAAAAAGGTAACTCCTGATTCTCCAAAGAACATGCCCATTCTAAATAATCTTGTCATTACTCCTTCAGCTCCCCCTAGGAAAATAGAACCTTTCTATGTTTCTCTGTTAATAAATGGTCACAAGCTAAGTAATTATATTATAGACTCAGGTGCATCTGATAATGTCATGCCTGTTAAAGTAGCTAAATCTCTTAGCCTCACACTAACCAAGACATTTGGGAGATGTTTCTCTATGGAAAATAAGTAAGTAAAATTGTTGAGGCAAATCAAAGATGTCCAATTTGCATTTATAAGCTTTTCAAACAAGAAAATCAAGATGACTATCTTGGTGGCTGACGTCCCAGCATCCTATGGCATTTTTCTTGGACAAAATTTCTGCAAGGATGTTGGAGGAGAACTAAGCATGGACCTGTCTGAGGCAAGGATCCCTGTCCAAGGCATAATGAAGAGGTTGCTCCCTGAAAAGGAGGCAAAATATGTGGTCACCCAAACATCAGCCCTTGAAGCTCAAATTCTTTTTGAATCCTCAGGTATGGGTAACTACTTTCTATCTACAAATGAAGTGCATGAAGCATCTGATAAAATTCTTGAAAGTGTCAACCTAGAAATCAGTTCAATTAGAATAGCAGAAGAACTAGTAGGTTGCAATACAAATGAAGAAGGACCCTCCCTCTCTAATGAAGGAAAGTCTTAAGAAAAATTAGTGTCCTATGAGGTATGGACTCTGAAATTCGATGACCACCGCTCCTCTACCGGTTTGGGAGCCGGGATTGTGTTGATATCTTCTCAAAGAGATATGTTTCCTTCATCTTACAAATTATAATTTAGCAACACTAATAATACAATTCAATATGAATCTTTGTTGCTTGGACTGAAGGTTGCTTAAGACAAAGGCATCAATTTTCTTCATGCCAAAGGGGATGCTAAATTAGTGATTTGTCAAGTGAGGAACTTATACCAAACCAAAAATGAAAGATTATGCCACTATCACAACCTGATTTGGGACCAAATTGAAATCTTTGATGCTTTCAACATTTCTGCCATACCCAAGGAATCTAATGATAGAGCTGATGCACTTGCTATTTCAATAACTCTCAGTTCTTCACTCAGATTTCAAAGAAGACAGGTATACTATTGAGCTAGTCTGTAGACCAAGTGTTCATGATAATGCTAATTTTTGGCAAGTATTCAATGATGATCATCAAATCATTGTCTTTTTAAAATGAAAAGACAATTTTGAACAACTATATTTTGAAGGCAATGAATCTCAGAAGTATGAATCAGCCTCTGAATCTAGTTCAAATATAAATGAAGAATTCTTACAACTAAAAGGAAATAAAATTTCCAAAAGTCTAGTTTCTCTTGAAAAATTATTTGACAATCATGATAGATTCATCAAACAATAGCAAATAGATTCAAGTTTCTCTCAGGAATTCAATCAAGTAAATCTGACTACTAAAGAAAATCCAAAGATGATTAACATTGGTAAGTGCTACACCCCTAAAGAAAGATTCAAGTTCACCACTTTACTCCGTCAATACATGGATGTCTTAGCATATTCTTATGAATACCTGAAGTCTCTCAAATCTGATGAAATCCACCATGACATTCCTCTCAAGGCTGACTCAATGCCTTATAAGCAAAAATTTAGGCAGTACAATCTGAAAATATTAGGTACTATTTTGTCTGAGATATAAGAAATGTTAAATGCTAGAATCATCTTTTCAATCCATAATTCCACATGGATTGAAAACATAGTTCTTGTAAGGAAGAAGAGTGGTGAAATTTGCATTTGTGTAGATTTCAGAATCTGAATCAGTCATCTTTGAAAGATAATTACCCTTTGCCAATCATGGATCAAGTGCTTCAAATAGTGACAGATTTAGAGATGTTATCAATGTTAGATGGCTTCTCAAGATAGAATTGAGTTGAAGTTGGTGAAGCAGACCAACACAAGACTGCATTCACCACACCTTGGGGTACATTTACATATAGAAGAATGCCTTTTGGCTTGATAAATGCTGGCGCCACATTTCAGAGAGCAATGGACCTGGATTTCAAAGATGAAATAGGTAAATTCATAGTGGTATACCTTGATGACTTAACCATCTTTTCAAATCATCATTCTGATCATGTACGCCACTTAAAACAAGTGCTAGAGCACTATCGTCAGAATGGTATTTTCTTGAACCCCAAGAAGTCTATTTTTGGAGTAACAGAGGTGAAACTCCTTGGACAAATTGTGTCTAAAGAAGGCATAAAGATTGACTCAGACAGAGTCAAGTCTATTCAAGAGCTTAATTTGCCTACAAGTGAAAATGTTGTTCACTCTTTCTTTAAAAAAGTGAATTTCTTACTGAGGTTCATCACCGAATTTGCTGAAAAGACTAAACACATTGTGAACATGATGAAAGGGAAGACCACCTTCAGCTAGACTAAAGAAAGCAAGTCAGTATTTCAAGATATCAAGACTGTCATTGTTCATGCCCCTACCTTGGTTTATCTAGATTATAACAAATATTTCATCATATATAACTATGCGTCTCAAAACACGCTTTCAACAATTTTTGTTCAAAAAGACAAGGAAGGTATAGAATCTCCTATTTCTTTCATGAGCTGCCCTCTCAAAACACATGAGATGAAATATTCAAACATAGAGAAGCATGCTTATACAGTGGTGAAAGCAGTCAAATATTTATGCTTCTATATTTTGAATTCACACACTACTGCCTTAATTCCTGACACTACAGTCAAGTCTATATTAGCTCAATAGGATTTTGGCACAAAAAGAGGCAATTAAATTGTAAAGATCCAAGAGTTTGATCTAGACCTCAAGCCAACAAAGCTGGTCAAGGGAAAAGGCCTATGCCAATTAATTTTTGACAATAAGCCAAAAGATACACAACATGTAGAAGCTGAAGTAGAAGATACACCAACAGTCCTTTTTGTCTCTACTACCAATGAGTGGTATTCAAGTATTGCTTATTTTCTTACTTATGGTAAATGTCCTACTCATTTGTCTTAGAAAGAAAGAAGGACTATCAAGTTGAAAGCTGTCAACTTTGTCTTTTGAGACAAAAACTTGTACAAGAGAAGCATAGATGGAGTATTCTTTCGTTGTGTAGATAAAGAGCAACAAAGCCAAATTTTGAAATCTTTCCACAATCTATCATGTGGAGGACATTTTTTTGCTCCTGTGACTGCTCACAAGATTCTGTGAGCCAGGTATTACTGGCCAACTCTTTTTCAAGATGCATATAAGTGGGTGAGAAAAAGTGAACTCTGCCAGTAATTTGTTGAAAGACCCAAGTTAGCTGCTCTGCCTCTCAAGCTAGTGATCATAGAAGAACCATTCCAGCAATGGGGGATTGATTTTATTAGGAATATAAACATATCTTCAAGTGTTGGACATGATTATGTCATTAAAACAACTGACTATTTCACCAAGTGGGTAGAAGCAATCCCAACTAAGCATGCTACTTCAGAAGTTCTATGCAATTTTCTCAAGGAGAATATCATTTCCAGGTTTGGAGTTCCAACCAAAATTGTTACTAACAATGCAGCTTATTTCACCTCCCAAGAGATTACATAATTTTATTTCCATTATGGAATTATACTCTCTCACTCTTCTGATTATTTTTCACAAGGGAATGGACAAGCTGAATTAAACAATAAGAACCTAGTAACTATCATCAAGAAGCAAGCAGATGATAATCAAAATACATGGCATAAATCATTGATTGATTCTCTATGGGCAGATAGAATCACACCAAAAAGGGCAATTGGTATGTCTTCTTTTCAAATTCTTTATGGTATCAATGCTGAAATACCAATCACCTTAGAATTGCTAGCCTTAAAATTGGCAAAGGCAATTGAAGATCAGACATATGAAATCTCTCTTGATAAGAGAATCATGTGTCTGACTGAGCTGGATGAACAGAGAACCATGGCGGTGGATTGAATTGCTGCTCATCAAAATTTGGTAAAGAAACTCTTTGACCAGAAGGCAAAAAATCATGATTTTCAGATTAGAGATCAAGCCCTGATGTGGGACAAAAAGAGAGAACCAAAAGGGATGCATGGAAAGTTTGACTCCCTTTGGAGAGGCCCATTTATAATTCATCAACACAATGGTGAAAATAGCTTTCTGCTAAAATATCAATATGGCACACTCTTTTCTCTGCCTCACAATGGGTAGCATCTGAAACACTTCAACTCTTGAAGTATCAGGTCATTGTATCTGTACATATGTATATTTGTATAGTTTTTAATTCTATTTTATTTTGTTTGTTTCCTTTTTTGATGCCTTCCATTTCTAGGTAACATGACTCTGTAGCCCAATGGTACACATGAAGACACTAGAGATTCTAGATTCTACTCCATTCAATTCTTTTTACAATTGATAGAAGTTCCCCCAACTGGAGCAAGTTATTGTTCCCCAAAAATATCACTCATTTTTGGGACAACAATTAAACTATTTTGGTTCCTCAGACCAAAATAATCTCTACCCTTCTTGAAATTTGTTCTAAGCATTCAAATTCCTCATTTTTTCAAGCTTCTCTTGAATCTACGAACTCTATAGGCTTGAATCTATGGACTTTGTAGGCTTGAATCTACAGACTCTACAGGGAGAAAATCTATGGATTCTGTAGGAAGAAAATCTACGGACTCTGCAGGCCAAGTTCAACAGACTTCACAGGTTGATTTCTATGGACTCTGCAGGAAAGAAGCAAGCTCTCAACACTTAGGCGATTTCAAAGTTAATTCAATGACCAGGTTCAACTAAAAGAGTTCAACATCAAGGTTCAACATTAGCAGCAAGAGTCAAGCGCATTTGTCAAGCTTCAAAGTTCAAGGTTCAAAGTTCAACCACTTCAAGGTTTAATGACTTCAAAACACTTATCAAAGAGAAGAATGCTTGAACCATTGAACCGTTGAACCATTGAACCACTTTGGTTCAAAGTTTCAATGGGTTCAACAAGGCTTGTTTCAAAGAGTCTTGGTTCAAGCAGTCAAAGGGATGAACCATTGAACCGTTGAACCAAAGTTGGTTCAATCGGTAGGTTCAAGGGGTTTCCCCAAAGCCAGAGGATCAAACAGCTCTTGTGAAGGGAAAAAAGGGGGAAAATGAACCAATTCAAAGGCCAAAAGAGCAAAGGTATTTCTTTCTAAAAAATTCTCCCAGTAAAATAGACAATGTGAATTCTTTCAAGAAAATGAACAAGGCAAAGAGACAATTCCTTCAAGAAAATTGTCTGAAAGAATTCCTTTAGACTTTTTCCTCTAAAAGAAAATACTGAAAAACCAAGCAAATCTTGGTGGAAATACTAAGGCAAGAAACGAATTCCTTTGGACAAAAAGTCTGAAGAAATTTGGGGAAGCTATGGGAGAAAAGCTTGAAAAAAAATTTGAAGGCCAAAGACAAAGCATCCAAAATAATTCTTGCAGACTTTTTGTCCGCAGGAAAATGTCCACAAAAAAAGTTTGCGAGAAAGCTCCAAAGGACTCCAAATACAAAAGGTTGTCGAAGGACCCTGAAGGGCAAGTGCCCTTGCGGGGGACTCTCGGCTGCCAAATTAAAGGACACTTCCCCAAAGCCGAAGGTTCACTTTCCCTTCGAGAGGATACAAAACAAGAAATCCAAAGGAAGAAAGTAGCAGAAAAGGCCGAATCAAGAGAAAGCCTAAGAAAGTCTAAGGGGTGATGCGCTTGAAGATGTCAAATTTAAGAATGGCAAACTAGCCGTTGGAAATTCAAACGTATTGATAGGTGCGCAAACGTCAATTTCAAGGTTCATACAATAGTTGTTGATTTTGAAAAGCCTTAAAGAAGAGCCAAAAAACTTAGCAACCCACTGGAAGAAAGAAGCTTGAAGGCCATCTGAAGACCACCTGAAGGGTAGATACCCTTGCACGGGGCTCTTCCCAACCCAAAGCAGATTATTTCTCAAGGCCCCAAAAGGTAGGTCACCTTCGAGAAAGATCAAATGAAAAAGCCAAAGGAATTGTCGAGGAAAGTGATGTGCCTGCTAATGTCAAAGTTGCGATAATGAAATAGCCATTGATCTTTGTAGGTTTAAATCTACGAGCCTGAATGCATTCAAAGGCCTTAAGGTGAAGACCAGCAAGAAGTGACTAAGGAATAGAGCATCAAATTGAATCAAGGACCTGATTCAATTAACCAGCAAAGGAGGAATGATGAAGAAGGATCAAAAACATTTACACATCAGATATGTTTCTAGAAGCATACTACCAGGTGGATATTGAAAGATGCAAACTTTCAATAGCATGACCCATTTCTCTACATTGAAAAAAGAAAATTGATAAATGCCCCTATATTATAGCATGTCTTCTTAACAAAATTCAATACAACATGATGTGTTACTATTCTCGAGTCCTTCTTGAAGAGGCTATATAAGGGAATCTCTTATTATTGTAAAGGATCTCTCTCTAAAAATTAGAAACAAAACTCTGCCCAAATTGAAAGGCATTACTGAGACTTTGAGATTAGATTGTTGATCATATTTTGTTATTGGAATAAGAAAGCAAGTGACTTTTTAGACTTTGTGCTATGATATCTTTGTTCTTGAGGAAACTGTTCTTATTTCTTTTTCCTTAATATATTTTTTGTTCCTTTAATTCAATAAGCAGAATTAGTGAAAGTAGTCAGGAAGGTGTCCTAAAGTCAACCGTGGAGAGACATTATGCCCCCATAATTCCCTTTAGTGTGTTTTCTTTTTGTTTTTCTGTAAAAGACCTTAGGATGACTTTGTGCCATCATTGCCCTTCATATCTCACTCTTGAGAAATTTAGGTGGAGACTTTGTGCTACATCTTAATTTGTTGGTTACTACATCCTTGGTTACATTTTGCAATTACTACTAGGATTATTCTTGTGGTTTGTTGAATAGTACTTCTGAAAGAAGAGGAGTGCTTTCTATCATTTCCCTTGAGATTTTTATTTTTATTTGCATGCATCATCTCTAAAGAAAGAGAGATGGATGGTTTATCCTACCCTTGATTATTATTTTCTATATATATAGGGAACCTCCACTTGATGAGAAGAGAGATTAGTCCCCTTTTGATGTGGTAAACCTACACATTTGGACAACCAATCTTCCTACTTTGGATTATCAGACCTATTTTGTTTATCAGTACGCTGATCGACAAAATGTTCAACCAACATGTTGATCATTTAAAAATGAAGATAACATAAAATCAAACACAGAAGAATTCATTTTATAGAAAATAGATATTGTATACATTAAAATATTGAAAAACTATTGCAATAATCAATCTAGGCCACTATTACAGTCTAGAGTGAAGAACGAAATGCAGGTGAAATCCTTGTAATAATCCAACAACACTTTTGAGTAATTTTTTAGTTGACCCTAAGATAAAATATGACTCTTCTATATATAGATAAGGATTGGGTATCACTTTCAAAAATCATGAGGATCCCATTTTGGGACATGATGGCCATTCATTATAGTTACAATTGTATTTAAAAACTTTAAAAAAAAAAAAAAAAAATCTGAACAAACCAACAATATATCTACAAACGACTACTAGTAAACATGTGAAGGTGGCTAAGAGGGGTCAACTCCTAAAAGTTTTGATTGGGTGTTTCTAATTTCTAACATGGTTACCATGAGGTCAAACTCCTTATCGATCTTTTCCAAGTTCATTGGAAGCTCCTTAAAGATCACCTCGACCTGACTACCAATCCTGGGAATTCTAAAAAACTACTTCTATTGAGGCTTGGAATCCAGAGGCTTGGTTGATGCTCATATTGGAATCAGTTGATAGGTCTAGCACCACCTAGGCTCCTTTTTGGCTTACCTTGGTCACTTTCTACCTTATAACCTATTCGAATTGCCCCAAGTGGACTCTGAATTCTCCTTGGTCAAGTAAAGTACCATCCAGGTGGAATATCACAAAGATATTAACCTCCTTGAAGTAGGTCAATATCTTCTTCTCACCCTCATCCAAAGGTTATATTGTAGTGTGGCCCAAGGCTAACCACTACTCCATTATCATTCTCATGTTCCCAACATATGTTTGCTATAACCCCAAATATGAGGTTAATTCGAGCTTTGAGAACATCCCCTTATTGACCACTACCTATAGCTTTTGACACTTCCCATCATTTTTTATGATCCTCCCCATATAGGCCCAAGTCCATTGTATAATTATGTTGGTCTCAGCTTGAGTACCCACTACTTTCCCAAGCATTGAGAAAAGTAGTAGGAGGGCATTCTTGACCTGCCCTATTAATCCAACTAGGAATGTAATCTTCACTTGGGCCTTGAGAGTCCAGACTTGGATCTATATGTCTTCAAGGAGTTTCTTGGAAATGTCATGGGTAACTCAGAGGATGGATAATGGGTCCCCAACCATATTATATTATTGAGTATCATTCCACACCCTGGCGAGGTAAACCATATCCTGATGGGTCTGCCATATCATCAGGTTCTCCTCCTAGATGAATCTTTGAGTAAGCATCCTCTTCATGTTCCTAGAGGCTCTATCAAAACTCCACTATATGTCTAGGTCACCCTAGACATCTATTTTTGGTGCATGTGACCCTAGGAACATCCCTCAAGTTGTTGGGGGTGTAGGAGGTGTGGCTAAAATGGTGTTGAAGGGTAGAGGAAAATATGGAGGGGAGATGGAAGAAGTGGAATGAGTGAAAGAGAAAAGGAGTGGAGGTGGAGGGATATGGGTAAAAAATGAGGGAGAATGAAAGGGAAGGCCCATGGGAACATTTTAGCTCAATATTCTTCCTAGGTGAAGTTCATCTAAGGTGGATTGCCCCTAATAATGGGTCACAGAATAATAGGGGTGAGATAGGCTAGCTAAAGGCAAAGCTAGTGGGGTTGGGTAAGAGAGAGGGGTGTGGAGCTAATCATCGATCTACTACCACTGGGGTTGACAAGGTCAAGACCTGTGAATGAGGTGGAATTATAACTGAAGGGTTTTAGGCTATATTCAGAATATGGGTCACCTTTTGTTTCTTTTTTGGCCTCTTTCCATGGTCAACTTTGGGTGTTTCAGTTGACAATCTAACTGTGATGATGGGGTCTGTAAGGGCTGATGTTGGAGGACAAAATGTATTAGAGAAGAGTGCTAGGGTGACTAGAGTGGGGACTGAGAGGTTCCTTGCTAGAGGTAGTAGGATTCTAAAGGTTATAGGCATGCCTGCTATTGAGGGCATGCCTAAGGGAGGCACCAGGAGGACTCTATGATATGAGATGGGATGAACATAAGGGAATTATGAAGTGAGGATGTTCATAAGGATTGAGGCTAAGGATACTTGGGGAAAATATGGAGGGAAACAAATGGGAAATAGATGGGGTAGAGCCAAACTAGTTAGAACTAGAACAAGGATTTGGAATGAGGAGGGAGTATGGGGTGGAAGGGAAATGGGAGGAGATGGAGGAGTGAGTGAGGAGACCTAAATGGGTGCCTATTATGTGCCTCATTTTAGGCTCACTTTTGATTTATTGGTCATGTTAAATATTAAAAGCTATGACACTGATGGTTGAGTGGGTTGCACATGGGTTTCTGAGTGTTATGTAGTTTAGGATCAACTTTGTTGGGGCCTACTCACTAGTGTTGTTAGAGGAGGCAAAGACAAAAGTAGAAAACAAAGAGTAACTAGAAGAGGTGGAGGTAAAACTAGATAATGAGGAGTTGGGGATATTGGTGGAACTAGAATGAGAGCTATGGTTGGAGCTCAAAGATGAAAAGGTGGCAGGATGCCTTAAAAGATTCTTTTGGAGATGGACAGTGTTATTAGAGTCAAGTCCTCCACATGGATCGAGAAGGATCTGGATGATTTATGGAGGGGCCTGCCTAAGCCTTCTTCCATTTCTTATTTTTGTTCATTGTTATCTAATATAGCACCTCCTGATCATTGACAACATTCAAATAGAGCTCAGCATCATCTTTGGATTGATGGTTTGAGTTGATGTTGAGTCGAGTTAAGTATTTCACTAAATGGGCCCAAATTACCCCTTTAGAGTCTCACTATCAAATATTGCATTTTTCCAAGTTGAAGGAATCTTTACCAACCACCATATTTTATATTGAAGTGAAGTTCTTGTAAATGTGGCTCTATATGGTTATCAAGAGCCAAAAATATGACTTCTATTTATGATTTATGTAGAACGCAAAAATATCATTTACCAATTGATAGATGATCCCCTATTCTACTAGGTGGTCAGGCACATAATATGGTAGATATAAGGGGTAATGGAGCAAGCCTATGACTCATATTACTGTGTCATGTTTGTACAACCAATAGTCCCTAATGGTTGTGATAGAGTCTTGGATTATCATTAAGATTTGGGATATCAGAGCTTCATAATTCCTCATTATCCTTAATCACTCCCTCATTGACCCTTATTATCCCTATTCATCTCTAATCACTAACTTATCATCTGTAATCTCTCTTTGATTAACCCTTATTATCCTTTATCATACCTAATCACTCACTCTCCGTCCTTCTTCATCCCTAATCACTATTTCCTCATCCCCCATAATCTGTATTTGTTTTCTCATCCCTATTCACTCCCTCCTCATCTCTCCTCATCCCTGATCACTCCCTCATTAACCTTCATTATCCCTCATCATCTCTAATCACTCATGATTATAATCTCTAATCACTCCTTCATAGACTATCACCATAACTCATCATCCCTAATCACTCCATCATCATCTCTAATGATCCCTAATCACTATTTCCTCATCCCTCATCATCCTAAATCACTCCCTCATTGACACTCACCATCCCTCACCTTCCTTCATCACTCCATTGACCCTCACCATCCCTCATCATCCCTAATCACTCCTCCGTCATCTAATGTAATTATATACTCTAAGGCCATGGCACATAAGTGAGTCCCACTTGGTGGCCAAGTGCATCCAAACCTTAAAAAAATTAGGGTTTGAACAAACCCCCCTCATTTGAATGGGGTTTGTTCTAACCCTCACGTGTATTTTTTGAAGGGGGTTTGAATGAACCCCCTTCGAAAAAAGGGGGTCAAAGGTTTACTTTAGAATTTTATCAATTTTTTTATTAATTAAAATGATATTTGGGGGGGCGGGGGGGTTGAATAAACTCCCTTTGTCCTATCGCCCTTCATTTAAACCCCTTTTGTTCAAACCCCATGTGGCATGAAATCCTCACCCATTGAAGTGGAAAGCTATTATTGGCCTAAAATTACCACTTTGGATGCCACGTATTAGGATGAAAAAATAAAATAAAAACATGTGGCTCTATATATAAATAAGTATTTTTATGAGCTTTCTAATAATATATTTTTTTTAAATTTTAATACTATTTAATATTTATTTTGATTTATTTAGTAAAATATACTTATTAATAAAATAAAGTACCATACATTTGAGGCACTTGGAAAAATAGGAGACTATGGCCAAAAAAATTTGAAAAATATCAATGCACTTGAATTTAATGTCCTTGTTCTAGTGGTAAAAATATTAGTCTATTTTGACATATATGTAAAAAAAATATTGTGATGAGAAGACATAAGCATGGATATTCCTTGCCTTGATCATTAAAAAATTAATAAATAATTATTTTTTAATAAAAAAATAATCTTGCACTACATCTATGTTTCTAAGACCTCTTTGCAAAAAATCTTGAGAAAATATTTTATTTTGAAAAAATTATGAGAAGAAATCAAGTACTCAATAAAAGAATTTGTACACAAAACATACACACTGTGTATTTAGGTATTAAAATGTATATTTTTTATTCTTTCAACAAAATAATAAATGTTATCTACACTTTAATTGAAACATTTTAATAGTTTACACCATTTTCATATTTTATAAAATTAAGTCACTATTGTCTATACAAATTGAGAAATCTTCAATTTTTATTTTTTGTTGTCTCCTTAGTACCAAAAAGTAGGACACAGTATTATACTTCAACCCTCTAGAGATATATTTAATTCCAATCATATATTTTATAATCCATTATAAAAGAAATTAACTCTTTACTAGGACTTGTTGTTTTGTCAATACCCATTTGTGATAGTAAATTTTATCACCAAATGAATTAGGTGATCTTCCAAATTTATAGTAAAGTAACATAAGTACTAATATAAATTTTAGTTCATCGAATTATCTTTGTTGTGCAGTTGACTAGATGAAAATTTATTCAATTCCACCTTTGGTAGCTTGGTTCAAAGGACAAAAATTAAACATAAATCTCTTGTATAAGAGTCAAATTATAATATTGTGTCCCACTAGTTGGCTAGAAAAACATTAAAAAATAAAGTTTAAATTATACTTAATGAGTTTTATAAAAAATAAAAAATTGTGTATGCACTACATATTCATATATATAGTCTAAAACATATTTGTTGATTAATTTCAATGACTCAAACTCAATATATTTTTAGGATAATATGAAAGTGTATGTGGCCTCTTTATGACAAAAAGTGGCACAAACTATTATACTTTAACCCATAATTTTTTAATTCTGAGAAGATTTAAATCAGATGTAAATTTATTAGGTGTTTTCCATTCCAATATGGCTTGAATCTTGGCTAGGTTCACATATGAACTCCTTGTGTGTGTAATGTATCCCAAATATTTTATCTCTTTCATGAAAAATAAACATTTATTCATGTTATTTTAATTTCTGTAAAATGTGAAACACTAGTTCAACATGGTGTAGATGTTAATCCCATGTATTCTAAAGATTAATATGTCATAAAGGTAGGTTAAAAAAATGACATAGGTAAAGGGATTGAGGATGTTTTTCAACATCTCAATGAATAAATTCGATACATGAGTTAACCTAAAAGGCATAACAAACTAGTCAATCAATCCTTCCTTTATTTCTTATACTATATTCCAAATATTTAGAGGTTCAACATGAATATGATGATACCCAAAATTAAGATCAATTTTGTAAATGAATTCTATACTATGGATATGGTATAAAAATGCCTTAATATTTAGATGATGATTATAGTTCTTCACTTTAATCTTGTTAAGATTTTTTTAATTGATTCACAACTTTGGCACAAGCACAAGTGGGCTTCTACAAGGCAATGATTTGGGCATGTTGTGTCCATTATCCATGATTTTATGGATCAACCACTTGATCAATTCATTATCTAGAAATGATATGCTGTATAAAGATGTTTGAGGTAGAGGTAGTTAAGGGATCAAATCAATAATATTGTTTAGTATACATTATCTAGAAACCTATTTAGGTGAATGAAAGATATCTTTGTATTTATCTAGTTTATGGCTCAATTATTTTGTCTTTGTTATTGTTGGATAAAAACACTATGATATGGTGCCATAAGGATGATATTAAATTTACTTCTTACCATCAAGAGTACACTTCTTACTAGAATTAAAAAGATTGTTGCACTTCGTCACACTAATGACTGAAACTTTATGAACTAACTATGATATATGGTATTTTAGATCATGAAAATTTATCACAACATTTCAAGGATTTACTTCATAGACTACATGTAAATTTTAAATATATGGTTGACCTCATCTCAAACATCACACACCTATAATGGTGAGATGTCACAAAGGATTGCATCTTTAAAAAAAATTATTTTGTACACCAAGTGACACTACTAGGTGATCCATTTCTCAAGGCCTACACTAGACCATACACTAGCATATGGTTATAAATGATGTATGAATTTCAAGTTCAATTTTTGAAAATATGCTTTAGGATAAATTAAATTCTTTTGACTTCCAATGGAAATGATGAAGTTTATTGACTCACCATTAAACTACATTTGTTAATAAAATAATATTTTAATTCATATCTTGGTGATCCTCATATTTACTACCCATTTTTGGTTCTATGATGGTTTTACTCTTTTTTTTCTGATGAATTTTTAATTGTGAATTACATCATTTCTAATAGACCCATATTTTTTCATAAGTGTTAAATATTTATGTTTCAAATTTTCCTCCACATCATTTTGATCACTATGTTTTATATTTTATACTAGCACTCAACTCTCCATTTGTAGCTCCTAGCATTGTTAAACCCCAATAAAATACCACAACCAAGGTATTAGATGGAGTGATTAAGGATGAGGATGAATGAGAAGGAATTGAGTAGAGATGATGAGGGAGTCAATAGGGATGATAAAGGTCAATGAGGGAATGATTAAATAGGATGAGAGAGTGATTAGAGATGATGAGGGATTTTGAGGATTAATGAAGGAATGATTAGAGACAATGAGGGATGAGGAAGGAGTGATTAGAGATGATGAGGTATGATGAATCATTGATTAGGGATGATGAGGGATGTTGAGGATCAATGAAGGAGTGATTAGGGATGAAATGGGATGAGGAGAGAGTGATTAGCAATGATTAGAGATGATGAGAGAGTGATTGGAGATGGTGAGGGATGGTGAGAGCCAATTAGGGAGTGATTAGGGATGGTGATAGTCAATGAGGAAGTGATGAAGGATGATGAGGGATGAGGAGTGAGTGATTAGGGATGATGAGGGATATTTAGGGTCAATGAGGGAGTAATAAGGGATGATGAGGGAGTGATTAGATATGACTAGGGATAGTGAGAGTCAATGAAGGCATGATTAGGGATAATGATGAATGATGAGAGAGTGTGTAGGGGTGATGAGGCATGAATATAAAGTGATCAGACATGAGGGAGGGATGATAAACAAGTGAAATTAATACAATTTGGTTGTTTTATGTGTGCATGTCATCAATGTGACCTATACTACCCCAATCACATCACTTTACATTAATTTTAAAGTGAGTGGTTTTCAAACTTTAATTTTGACAAACCTAAGACTCTTAGAAATGCCAAGAATCGATGCAGAAGGTACAAAAACCTTAAAAATGACTATGTGTTTCTTAAAAATGGACACCGATTGCAAAAATTATGCCTTAAAATCCCTAGGTTCAATACTTAGACCCTGAAAATGCTTAAGTATCAACCAAATAAGATTTTGAAAAGATTTTTTCTACATCATAAGGCAGGCAGATGTGAGAGCAACTTTATTAGATGTAGAGTGACCCTAATTTTTTGTATTTACTAAAATAAATATAAAGTATAAGGAAATAAATATATAACAATATAAATGTAAATTTATTCTTGATATTTAGAGTAGTAAATATAAGCTTTCAGCCAAGATTGGCTTCATGTTCATGTCTACATGCTTTTATGTGCAAAATAACAAGGATCACATTATTGCTTTTATAATAATGTGATCACATTATATATTAACCAAGATTCCTTCCATGTACATGTTTAAATGCTTTGATGTGAAAAATAACAAGAATGCAATCATGTTATTATTTTTATAATAACATGATCAGGTTATGTATTAATACAATCATGTTATGGCTCAATAATTGTCAAGCCATAATTTAAATAATACGATCATGTTATGTCAATAATGCAATCGGATTATGAAAAAGGTTCACATAGTTGTTCCCCAACTCCATGCACTTACCCTATAGGATTCCATGAAACCACTTCTGTAAATTGCATTTACTTGTATTAAGTCTAGTTTCTATTTTCACAATTTTATCATCATTTACATACAACAGACAATAAATCTAAACACAGTACACACACACACATCAAGGCTTTGAGTCATATTTTGACTTAGGTGACTGCTTTATCATACTTATGTCAAGACTGGGATGTATGCACTGATTGTGCATGTTTCATCATGGTTTAAGTTTCATTTTGATCCTGGTATTTTATTTGACTGGGTTATGATGATACTATTTCATTTTAGGATTACATTGTTTCATGTTATGATTATATGGTTTTCATTTTATGAATACATCATTTCATTAACTGTATCATTCTTTTGTATAAGGCTATGGTATATAAAAGTGTGGCTATGACCACATGTATATACATCATAGTGTAAGGTTATAATTTGAGTTGGTGATTGTATTCTATGGTTATAATCATTGGTCTTGTGATAGTGTTGGTATATATATTGATGAGGTCTTGTTATCTTTGACTATGTTGTGGCATAAGTCAATTAAAGTTTTAAAAATAAACATAGATGTGTGTATTTATTTTTTGTTGTGAAGAGACTTTGGACTTGCCTTTGTTAATGACACAATCTTATTTGGTTAGACTTAACAGGATTTGTGTAGAAGTTTCAATGAATTTATTTGTTTACATTTAATAAATTGGTTTTTTGAATTACTATTTAAATAAAATAATTTAAGTTATTTAATGGGATGTCATTTGGTTATTATTTGGTCATGTTATTGCCTGGTTATCATTCCTATACTAGACTTGAATAAGTAAATGAGTATATATTGGGGGTTTGGATGGTTAAAGCTGAGTGCAACTTGGACGGGGATCCAAGAAGGTTAATTCAAAGAATATACGATGGATTAAATTTAATTCATTCTATATCATTTGGTAGTTAGGATTAATTCTCCCCACTTTCAATCTATAGTGCAGATGAATTTTTTATTCATGTCTCACCTCAAAATGATACAGTTGTATTTTTTGTGTTATTTTTTTTGAGATATCTCTTTTGTCTTGGAATCCAATTTACTCAAAATCCACTTCATGTTCTTGGTTATCGCAACCACCATCCTGTTGATGGTTGGAATGGTGAGGGCCACCGATGGTTAGGATCATAGGGTTGGTTGGACGTGTTTATCATGATTAGTTTATCCATGTTCGAATCCATACTTTATTGACTTATACCCACATAATGAAAGATGGTAACAATTTCTATTTTTAATTAGATTAATTATTTGATATACCTTACTAGCATTGATACTAGATTAGACAACATTTAATTACTTAGTATAATTATGAGCATGAATATTCAATTAACTGATATGCAATTTTTATTAATGATCATGTTAGCAACTAACTTGTATAATGAATGGATTGCTAAATTAAAATGGAAGGTAAACATTATATGAGGTAAATTGCCTATTGGCTGAAAAATGATATACTTTAGATACATTGAATTATTAGTTTAAGTTTTAAATTTACATTGATTTAACATTCTATTATAATGTTAATTATATCCAAGATAGATATAATGACAATATGCAATCAATCCTTATATATATTCATTATCATAAAAATCTATGAATATTGTCTTGGGACTCACTTAGATGTTTATACTAGGTTCTTAATTCTAAAAATTTGTATGAATTAAAATGATCTTGATTATATTAGATATGTAATTAGATATAAGTTATGTTATTGATTTATATTGACTAAGTTTAATATTTTTTTTTCCCCTATCACCTTATGTATACAAATGCATAGATGCATATGGGTCTCTTAGTCATTTCAGCAATGCATAAAGTTTTGGTAGTTAGTTCATGGAGAAAAAAACCCATTTCTTCCCTTCTAAACATGCATTTCAAACATACATGGTTGTGTGTAACATATGTACTCTGCATATGTTGATATGAAAATTATTACTTTCATTTCTTAAGACACATATGTCACATATATGTAATTTGAAATTTAATACGTTAAGCTTTCATTACATAATAAATGAAATAGGATTAATTAAATCTCATGATTTAATCGTGTGTGTGTGTGTGTGTGTGTGTGTGTAAAGAAACTTAAAGGAAATTAGGATAATGTCTTTCTTATGATTCAATGGAAGATGATAAGAAATTTATATGTCACTTATATTCTATTTGATGAGGCATAGTTGATTTACTAATACCGCCATGCTTGTCAATTTATTTCTTGTTGGTTTGTATATGTGTCACTTCCATTTATGATATTTGAACTTACCTACCTCGTTTCCTTGACTACACAATAGATAAATTTGTAAGAGTTCCTTAAGTGGAACATTTTATTTGGGTTCCACTCATTTTGAAACTTAAGTGAATTTCATTTGCTTGATGATATTTAATTGTGTGTTTAATCATTGATGTTATATAAAACACTTCTTTCATCTAGTCCAACTGAATATAAACTTATTCCTAACACAATGATTTATTTAGGCATTAATTTACTAATGTGATTATGTAATAATATACAAAAAGAAAATAATTCTTTCTCAATTAGTTATCTGAATTGACTTCATTTTTAAGTAATTACATGAGTTTACTTCTCTTAAAACAAATATATAGATAAGGTCAATTGATTAAACATCTTAGACTCTTTTATTATCATAGTGGCTATGCCAATCTAAATGGTTATATGATTTTTTTTTTTTGACTGCTTATAGAATAAAGATGTTGATTATAACTATATCATTAATTTTAATTATAGTAATGGCATCTATATTGGGAAGTAAATGATGTATGAATTATACAAGCAGTGTGGTGACTTTAAAGGTTGTAAGGCATTTATGACCTCGGCCGGTAGTACTATGGAACCTTGTATTCTAAATCTATTTTCTCTTTATGTAATAAAATATTCTACTTAATGAATGATTAAAAATTTACATGTGTTATAATAATTTTTGGTTTCTGATTATGTTTACTTGTCTGAGTTATGTTTAGACTAGAAATGTGTATTTTTAACTTATGGTTAACCTAAATGATAGCTTAGGAAAATAGAGTTATCCTTCCTAGTTAATTGAATCATGTAACTTTATCATCCTTAAATGGGACTGAAACCCACTGAGGAGAGTGAGGCCTTTACCTAAGGTTAAAGACCTAAAACCGATCTTATGTGGAGGTACGAGTGCCACATATGGCACTCAGGGCTTTTCCATGTATGCATACACTGATATTCCCTAGACCCTATAAACTATTTAATACAATAATACATTTCCCCATAACACCTTTTATATGTATTTACCTCTAGATAATTATCTCAGTTCCCCTCCTATTCTAGTTATGCATACGTAAGTGCGCTAAACGTTATCACTTGTGTTAACAAGAAAAGTAAGTGGGTCTAACACACATCTAAAAACGTACTTTGATATGCAATTCCAATTTTTTTTGGGGGGTTGTTACAGTATTTACATCTATATTAATATATTTTTATAAATAATTATAAGTATGCTACAATTTCTTTTATTTTCTATATAATATATTATATAATTATATGTATTTACATGTATATAAATATATTATTATATACAATTATATATATAATATATAATTAATATATTAAAATCATACATAATCATATATATATATATATATATTCACTTTTATCTAGAGATTCAACCAATCTCAATTATGACCATTCATTAGTATTCTCTGATATATTATCACTTGGGGATCTAGGCATTGATTGTGTCCTAGATTAGTTGAATCTCTAGTTAAAAGTGTATATATATATATATATATATATATATATATATATATATATAAGTGAATCTCTAGTTAAAAGTAAATTCTTAAGGGACTAAACTAAGTGATCATGTTATAGATTAATTTTTACCTTCTTACTTAAGAATTTACTTTTGAAATATAATGCATTAATTTATTTCAAGTAATCTTTACTTTTAAATCTCAAACTTAGACTAATAATTTAAGGTTAAATAAAACTACACATCATTCGATATTAAATGATGTCTCTGACTCATGTTTACAGGTAATATCATCATGCTTGAGATACTACATCCATAGCCTAACACAACTATAATAACAATGTCTAAGCATCGTCCCTATAAACCATCAAGCAGAAATAAGGATCATGTCATGTCTTTAAAACTAAGACATGAGATAATCCCTCTTGGTCAAAAACACTAATCAAGATGAGAAAATGAATTTGACTACTTTAGATGATTCTTACTTGTGAACTTATGAAACAGAATGAAGAAAGTACATTTTTTACTCAAAAGTCAGTACCACTAAAAAAGAGTAAATAAAAACTAGAATTGAGAATGTTAAACAAATTATTATCAAGAAACCACCAACCATATGACTCTTAAATAACAAAACTTTGGAAACAACAATTATAACGATTAGGTTGATTAAAACAAAGATAAAAAATATTATTGATATAAATAAAATATTGAAAAGAGATGTAGCTTGCAAATATTCATTCATATTTCTTGTTAAGATTTTGGGCTAGTTTAGTTAAATAAGTATTCAATCACTTAAACTAATATATTTATGCTCTCATTTAGGTAGCAATCACAATGGAACTATTTGGAGAATTAGGCCTTAAAAAAGGCTACATATCTAGATTCATAGTTTATATGAAACTTAGAATAGAAAATAGAACTATGTGCATACTACACCTTGATCCTATTTGAAAGCATGTATGTAGACAATCTAGGAAGTGAAGGATGTTTCCATTATGCAAGTGAATAGAATGGAGTTGAGGTTGTGTACTAAATAAAATTAAAGTTAAGTAAAAAAGCAAAACCATTATAATAAAGTCCTATTTTAGATAAACAAATGAAGATAAAAATTCTATGATATACTTGGAAGGATCCTAGTTGGATCATCATAGTTCTTGAGGCTTTAGGCCAAATTCTAAGGTGGAATGCAAGCTTTTTTTATATTTTATATACATGCTACTATCATGATGACCTCAGTGCTTATCTAGTAGCGCTGAGTGGTGACCAGCGAATGACTCAAAATTTAGTTGATCCTGATGAGTCAAGTCTCTGCCTAGAACATAACTTACTCATGTGTAGATGCCTAAATCATATGGTTAGATGCTTGCCTATTTGACAAAAAATATTAGATGCCTAACCCATATGGTTAGATACTTGTCTAGTTGGCAAAAAATATCCAATAGGATTAAACAAACTTGAGATATATTCATAGACAAATATTAATTCAACTATATATATATATATATATATCTTTGTGTGTGTGTGTATTTTAAGATTCTAGGAAGTGTGTTTTCTATAATAAGTTCAATAACTTGATGAAATCAATTAATTCAGTCGACCGAAGATATAAACAAAGCAATCATAACTCAATTGATCCAAGATATAAACAAAGTAATCATAACTCAGTTGAAACATAATGCCATTCAAAAGGATAAATCCAACCCTATATAACTTTCATCCATGAAATAAAAACAATCAGTGATTATAAAAGAGAAGTGATCAACAAGTGAATTGATTAATTTTAAGATCATAATATATAGACAAAATAAAATATAACACAATATGTTGGATGAATATATTTTCAGTCAGCTTTCTGATTGAGCAAAATAGGTCTTATCATCCACGGCAAAGGAGATTGGTTGGCCCAGTGTGTAGGTTTACTACATCAGACGTGGACAAATCTCTCCTCTCATCAAGTGGAGGTTCTTTATTAAATATGCAAGAGTTATATATACTATAAATATATGCAAAAAATAACACTCATGGGTAGGATACACCATCTATCTCTCTTCTTTTAGATATGATGTTCACAAACAAAGGAGAAAATCTTAGTGAAAACACTGAAGGCACTTCTCTTCTTTTAGAAGTGTTTTTGTAGAAAATAGCAGGAGTTCTTTCAGGTAGTGACAAAAAACTAGTAACACAAGCGCAGTAACCAGCATGATGAAACAGAACTCAAATTTTCCACCTCAACTGCCCAAAGAGTATAACACATGATAATGGGGGCACAAAGTCATCTCAAAATCCTCAACATAGAAAGAAAAGAAAAACACACACTAAAAATATTTATGAAAGCATAAAGTCTTCCCCATAATTGATTTTAGGACACCTTCCTGATTACTTTCACTAGTTATGCTTGCCAAATTAAATAAACAAAAACACATTCAGAAGATAGACATAAGAACAATATTTTAAAATGATACAAGCTATGATAGCACAAAGTCTGCAAACAACTTGCTTTCTCATTCAGATAAAATAATATGAACAAATAACCTAAGCTCAAAGTTTCAGTGTTCTTCTTTCAATTGGGCAGAGTTTCACTTCTGTAAAATGAAAAGTCTCCTTCATATAAAATTAGAGATTAAAATAAATAGCGTTCCAAGAAAGACTTGGATACTTGTTTTCACGAAAAAGGTCCATGCCGAATTGAATGCCTTCGATGCACCTTCAGTTCTATTTGGAGGGACCATGCAGGGAACAATGCATTGCCATAACTATGGTGTGTCCATTCCTCTAATATGTTTTTTCTTTAGTATGGATTGTCTAGTCCTTTTTCTGACGTTTGTGCAGCTGTCCAATTTGCCATTACTTCTAAGAAGAAAAATAGGCCACGCCCTTGATTTGGTGTGCTTCAGAAATGCAATTGATCCACTGTTTCACCTACTGGAAATAACTCCCTTGAAGATATTTTGGCCTTTTCCTCTTTCTGCATAATAATTTCAGTAGTACAAGTGAAGGCTATTGTTTGGCCTATAAAAATGGGGAAATAATAGCAAATGTTGAAGGTGGATGAGTATGAAATATTCAAAATTCATAATCATATTAAAACAAAATCAAAAAGTTTCCTTCCATTCTATGATTGTTTTTTCAAATAATTAAATTTGTTTAATAAATTATATTTTCATTGTTTATTTATATTCCATCATTAGATGCAATTCATAAACACAAACACATTTTTTTAAATATATAATTAATATGATAATCATTGTATTATATGAGATTACATTGTATTATGAGTTATTAATGTGGCTATCTACATTACATGTTTTTATTTCACTCCTTACCTGCATCTTTTATTATTAAATTAAATATTTAATTATATAAGTAAATTGTAATACAATAGTATGGACTAGGAATTATGTGACATTTGTTATTTTTTGTGATGACTATGTTGTCTAACATAATAGACATACCAAGCAACGAAGAAACTGAATAGTCTAAGAGGAATATATAAGATCAATTCCACTAAAGCCCTTCCAAACAAATCTGCGGGCATAAGTCCACGTGAGTATGTGGATAGCACAAGACCACTGAATTGGCTTCTGATAAGAAAAGTTCCATTCTTTGTTCCTTCTAATGTATATTTTGCAACTTGTTCAGGTGTCTCTGCTTTACTTCAATCATACAAATTAGCGAGCTTGAGCATTTACAATATATCTTTGTCATCCTCTACACCACCTATACAAATATGTCCATGTAAGAACAAAATTTGATAAAGCTCACTCTCAAGCATTTATTAACAACCATAACAAGAGAAACATGAATAACTCTAAACTTTCTACATTTGTGGTATTGCTTGATTGCTAGAATGATTATAAAAACATGAGAAACATATGGACAGATGTATCACAAGGAAGCAAAAGGGGTCCATTTGAGCAAACAGGTGTGATGGTAAACATGATTTTATAAATAAAAATAAAAACTAAAGTTATACAAGATTTTGATTAACTTACAGTCATCAAACATAGGAGTTTCCACAAACCCTGGATAAACAACGCTTATTCGAATGTTATATGTCATTAGTTCAACCTTGAGAGCCTCTGCAAGTCCTTTTAAGCCATGCTTGGTTGCAGTATATACAGCGCTACCATATGACATGTACTGAAACCAATTAAAAAACATTCAAGTTTTTAACTTATATGAAACAACCTTTAGATATTCTTCAAATTGATAAGATATAAAGAAATATATAAATTTAAACAATCAAAAATTTGATGCAGACTTTTTTAACTTCCATATCAATGTCAAGTTAATAGTCATAATCGACATGTGAACCCCAAGTCATCTTTGGCGTAGGACTTCATTGATATGAATGTATGAAGATTTTATAGTAGAAATAATTGAAAGATGCTTTTCTTATTTGGTTAGGGTTAGTATGGTATGTATTTATAGATATTTGAAAGAGATTTTCTTGGGATTATAAGATAGAAAAGAGGAGAGGGGAAGGGTAGGCAAACATATTCATTCCACAATTAACTAACTATTCAATTTCTATTATAACATTACTCATTAAAAATCAGAACATATCAGTCTTGACAAATAAAAACATTTTATGCATTACTTAATAAAATTTAAATTAAATTTATTAAACAAATAATTGCAATATGGTAGATGAGGGAACATTACTCATAAAAAATCAGAACATACCAGTCACATTTTATGCATTACTTAATATAATTTAAATTAAATTAATTAAGCAAATAATTGCAATATGGTAGATGAGGGGGAAAAATCAGACATACTAGTCCTGACAAAGAGTTAATGATAACAACAGACATTGGTGTTTGGGCACTCCTCTTTTTCATCAATGGAAGTCCAACATGTAGAGTATTGAGAACCCTAGTGAAATTTGTCTGAATGATGGCATGCTGATCTTCAATCCTGGTCTCATCCATGATTCCACTTTTTGCCACCCCTGCATTGCACACCAGCACATCAATAAGTCTCCACTGGAATGACTCCTTTATTGCCTTTGCCACACTTTCGTACTCACCCACATCTGCAATCTGTTGGAAAAACATAAACATAACAAGTCAGATAGATCTTAACACTTAAAATGGAAGGCGAATAATAAGATTAACCTTTGAGTAGACTTTATCTGTGTTGCCACAATGTTTGGCCAGATTGTCTGTTGCTTTCTCTAATTTAGAGGAGCTTCTGGAAATGAGTGTAATGAATGCTCCTTGACAGAGAGCCTCTTTAGCAATGGCAAACCCAATCCCAGTGATCCACATGTTATCAAGACATGCTTTCCCTCCACAGATTTCATCCACGGTGATGAAGCCTTAAAACCCATAATTTCCTTCTGAAGCACAGAGGGGCTTGTAATTATGTGATTGCAGGCATGCTTATTTATTTCTGGTGCCCAACACAAATGTCGTATGGGTGATTTTGATGGGTTGGTACTTGGTAGGTGATGTTTTATGGGTGGTAACTGGTAAGTCAGTGCTGTTAGTATATGATTGAATGCATCGTAGTGTGTCAGGCACTCTCACACTTTGATTTTATGTAGGTAATCAATTATAAATATTTTAATGTTTATTATTATTATTATTATTATTATTATTATTATTATTATTAAATTTGTGATTGGTGGAGAGTGTCTACTTCATATAATTTATGAGTGTTGGTTAAATTTAGGGATTAGATAGAAGAGTTAGTTATTAGTTGGACTTCAATAATTATGTTGCATATTGCAAAAGAAATTAATTATTATTTATATAATATTTATTTAATTATTTAAAAAAATATTTTTATATTTTTATGTTAAGTAATTTTATATTTTATTATATATTTTATCATTGTTAGGTTATATATACACATAACATTATCATTAATGTATAAAAGTTATTTTATTATTGATTTTTTTGTATTGAGGAGTGTATTTATTTATTTATTTATTTTAAAATTTAAATTTAATTGTACATAATTTATGGTTATAAACATTTATTTATTTGAATATGATATATACTTTATGAAAAAATGATAATGTTCAGTCAATTTATATATATATTAAGTATTAACTCCAATAACTAAAACATTAAAAATCACCATCATTTATTAAAAGTGTGGATCTAATTATTGTTCATATAGTTGTGATCCAATAACTAAAACATTAAAAGTCACCATCATTTATTAAAAGTATGGACTTAATTATTGTTCATATAGTTGTGATGCTTATTATTTTTTATTTTTTGTATTTTATCATTGTTAGGACAAGTAATAAAAATATAATAATATTTGAAATATTATATACTTATTTAAATTTATTGAATATTATTATTTTTTAATAAAATGTACATCATATTTAAATATACAAAACTTTATAAAATATCAAATATGTATCATATTTTTATGTGTAATTAAGTTTTAATTTTAAAATAAATATAAACACTCATCAATACAAAGAAGTCAATAATAAAATAGCTTTTGTTCATCATTTACTAATTTGATTATAATTGTCACAAAAATCTCTCATAATATCTTGAGATTTATAATACCATAATTTGTGTGTGTATATATAACTTTAATAACTAGAACATTAAAAGCCACCATCTTTTATTAGTCCCTTTCAAGATAAGTTATTAATTATTTCACTTTTCAATTAATTTATATTTTCGCAACCAATCATTTTTTCTTGAATGTATATGTTTTTAACAATTTCAAAATTTTGCTGAAATTTTTTCATATAAAAATTGGAACATTCTAGGGATGTTGTTTAGGAATATTCTTCTCACACTTGTAAATGCTATTAATAAAATTATAATGCATAAATTTATTCCATGTGAAATCAAGGCAAAGTTTCATTTATTTATACAATTATGTGTTAATAAAAATCAATAGCGAAATGCTTTTCTTGATAGCAAGCATCGTACAAAACCATGCAATCACATTTTTATGAAAAGAAGATAAAACAAGCATAACAACCATGGTCAAGATTCTGACCTAGAGTTGGTCGAATGATACATACATGAACAAAGTACCAGTGCCAAAATAAATGTAAGAAAAAATACCCCTATTTCATGGAATGAACATACTCTCCTCATTGAAACATAAAAGAAATATCACGATAAATTCTAGTGTGTATTTTTGTTAGCGTAGTAGGTAGGTGGTTAAAACTATTACATTATTTTTATTTATTGTTTTAGAACTCCCCAGACTCTACAGAGTTCTCACGTGTTTTCCCTCGATTTCATGGACCTCTCACCTATTTTCAGTTACATCTTTGATGTATTTATTCTACTATGTGTTTGTAAATAAATCAATGAAGTTTCTGTGTGTGAAATTTGTATTCAGCTCTCTCCAGTGTACCAACAGTGTGGTATCAGAGCTACAAGAGTTTCTGTGCCTATCAAGATGAGAGTCTCTAAATTCAAGATTCGATCGTTACATTGATATTGGCCTTTTATCACTTCTTGGGATTGACACTTTGCATCACACTTGGTGACTACATCAACATTGACCATCGTTCATCTTTGCATCGTAGTCAAGCTTATGCATCAACATTGGATGATTTCTTAATTCGTCTGCATCTATTTATTCATAACTCTGTCTCAGATCATGTTGCATTGTGATCTTTGACATTGATTAATCAGTTAATCATGTAGAATCATAATAAATTATAGTCAGATATTTAATACATGACAAATTGCTCATCTCGTCATATCTTTAGCCAAGCAGCCTATGCACCTGCATTTATCCATGCATTCATCTCTAATATTCTATCTTGTCTATCTCAAACACGAGTGAGTTTCAAATGTATCTATGGTCAATTCCTTCATTGTTATTGATTTCAATAATGTTGATCGTATTTATTCCTCTCACTCTATTTATCTACACCCATCTTTTTGTGCAATGCTTGCATTTTTTATTCACTTTTCTATCAACTACTGGTGATCCACAGTCCATGTTTCACTTACCATTGCCAAAATTGTCATGGTTTTTTGCATTAATCTCTATGATCAGCATTGAAGCTCTAATCTCACCAAATATTCTCAGCAACCACCTCCCAAGCTACCACGTCAAAAATGTTTGGCACATAGTTCATCAACATCCCTCGGATCGTGCAATGTATTTAAGTATTTATTGAGTTTTGTATATTTTCTTTCTGGTCAAACTTAAGCTTTAGACTTTTTTTTATAAGTTCTTATCTATTTGGTGGGAGTTGGTATATGTATAAGTATTACTTTTAGTTCTAGTCATTAGTCTTTTAGTAGTAAGTCGTTTGATAATTGTGCCTAGTCATTTATAAAAGTTTAGTTTTGATCTTGTTGATGGAGTCAAAATTTTTTATGTTAAAGAATTCATTTGCAAAGTATGTCGAATGTTTTCAATTGTGTCATATAAAAAATCAAAGTGTCAAAGTAATGTTTTGAGTCAAAGTCATTAATTAAGTTGTCATTGTTAAAATGTTAATGCCATCAAAAAAAAAAGTCAAAAATGTGAAAAATCAAAATTATTCAAGGATGCAATATCTCTTATATGTGACATTCAATGAGCTTCAAATCTTCATCAACTAAGTGAAGCAGCTTCATCTACAAGAGGATGGAAGATACACGGAAGTTGGAGGACATTTGACATCTTCTCGTGAGTTGCCTACGATGGGGTTGAATCATTGTTATAGTGACATTTTTTTAGTGTGTTTATTTTATGTTGTGCGTTATGTGATTTTACAGTGTAGTTTTCAATAAATTACTAAGCATTATTTTCTAGTTTGGTACCTCATAATGAAGAACATTATGGGGAGCAAAAGCACTAAAGTAGCACTTGGTTCTTGGAAAAGGGTTTGTGGAAATATGAGAAACCATTGAAGTGGTTGAGACCTTCTACCACCTCCAGGTTCATGGTCAACCTGCAATAAAAAAACCATATGGGTTTGTAGGAATCCAAGAAACCACCAAATGTATTAAATAGTGAGATGTAGTCCTATCACTTCCAATTTTGTGGTAATCCTGTAAGGAAAAACCAAGGTGCCACCAATACCATGAAGCCATAAAGATGGCATGCCACCTCAAAAAATGACTAGGCTACAAAGAGAGTGTAAATATGTTTTACCACATTTGAAATAGGGGGGTCCACTATCAGGAATATGATGTTTGTAAAAATAATGTAATAAGGAGGGAATGTTAGTGTAGTAGGTAGGCAGTTAGAACTATTAAATTATTTTTAGTTATTGTTTTATAACTCCCCAGATTCTTTGATGTATTTATTTTGATCTGTGTTTGTGAATAAATAAATGAAGTTTCTATGTGTACAATTTGTATTCGGCTCTCTCTAATCTACCAATAATTTTATTGTATACATATAGTAGTTGTCGATGCAAAATAAAATAAGGCACTAATATTTTATGTTATGACTAAGATGGAAATAATGCAGATTATTGTTACCACCTAGAAAAATTAGATAACATGTACATTGTAGTACACTCTGTAAGAAATAATTTATAAGTTTAACTTTTTACTTTCTAATTTGTTAGATAGGGCACATTGTGAATTAATTGCATCCAAGAAATTTCCTTGGAAAATTATATAATGGATGTTTGTTTTTCTTGTTACTTTGATATTAATGCCGTCTACATACTAGGTCTATATAAGGCTAGACAAATAAGAGTTTTCCAACCCTGTGTAAGTTGTATACAATCAATGGTGTTTTATCACTGTAAGAAATTTTCATTAGTGATTCACTCATATAATGTCCATCTCTATAGGTAGCCTTAAAATTGCATGAATATCATGCCTCATAATTAGTCCCAATTTTGTGATAACTAGACATTGCAATCGAAAATGTGTCATGCAAATTCAATACTAATAAGTGTTTTGGTTCATTGTGATTAATATTAGCCTTCTGATGGGATAAGGATCGTAGCATACACCCCAAGGAGGGTCATGTGTATATAATATATTTTGGACAATTTTATATTATATTAAGTGTGAAACAAATACTATTGAGATTTGATTCACTTTGAGACAAGATTTCCATCTGAATTCACTTGGAAAAATCTAAATCAATTGAAGCATCTAGCATAAATAATTTTTTAGGATGAAGCATAGTTCCCAATCCAATCCAATCACATGATTCACTCTTAGCTATCCCACATGTCGACTGATATTCATGATTACTATTATCCCCATTACACTGTATAGGTTTGCCAATGTACATATCCACGAATCACATTTGATAGGTACACTGATTTGAGATCCACTTATATGAATTTGATAAGTGTCACTAGGTATAAATTTTTTCCATTATCCTACTTATAAATTTGTTTGATGATAGTGCCTATGGAAAAGACTTAGATAACACGCTACTACTAATTAAGTTCCTTATCTTATATCTTGATAACAATCACTCATGATTAAAATGCATAATAGTTTTAGTAGTAAAAGTGGACGTTATTGTTTGGCCAACAAAAATGGGAAAATAATAGTAATTGTTGAAGGTGTATGAGTATGAAAGATTCAAAATTCATAATCATAGCAAAACAAAAGCAAAAAATTCTATTTTCATTCTATGATTACTTTTTCAAGTAATTAAATTTGTTTAATATATTATATTTTCATTGTTTATTTATGTTTTATCATTAGATACAATTCATAAACACAAACACATTTTTTAAATATATAATTAATATGATAATCATTGTATTATATGATATTACATTTTATTATGAGTTATTAATGTGGCTATCTACATTACACATTTTTATTTCAATGCTCACTACAAATTTTATTATTAAGCTAAATATTCAATTACATAAAAAAAATTGTAATACAATATTATGGACTAGGAAGTATATGACATTTTTTATTTTTTGTGACTACTATGTCGTCCAACATAATAGGCATACCAAGCAACAAAGAAACTGAAGAGTCTAAGAGGAATATATAAGATCAATTCCACTAAAGCCCTTCCAAATGAATCCACAGGCATAGGTCCACGTGAGTATGTGGATAGCACAAGGCCACTGAATTGTCTTGTGATAAGAAAAGTTCCATTATTTGTTTCTTCTAATGTATATTTCACAACTTGTTCGGGTGTCTCTACATTACTTCGATTATACAAACTAGTGAGCTTGAGAATTCACAATATCTCTTTGTCATACTCTAAACCACCTATGCAAATATGTCCATGTAAGAAAAAAATTTCATCAATCTCACTATTAATCATATGTTAACAACCATAACAAGATAAACACAGATTACTCTCAATTTTCTACATTTGTCGTATTGCTTGATTGCTAGAATGAGTATAAAAACATGAGAAACATATGGACACATGTATCACAAGGAAGCAAAAGGGGTACATTTGAGCAAATAGGGGTCATGATAAACAAGATTTTAGAAATGAAAACAAAAACAAAAGTTATAAAATATTTTGTTCAACTTACAGTTATCAAGCATGGGAGTTTCCGTATACCCTGGATAAACAACGCTAACTCGAATGTTATATGGCATTAGTTCAACCTTGAGAACCTTTGCATGTTATTTTAAGCCATGCTTGGTTGCAGTATATATGGCATTACCATATAACATGTACTGAAAATAATTAAGAAACATTCATGTTTTGAACTTATATGAAACAACCTTTACATATTCTTCAAATCGATAAAATATAAACAGTTATATAAATTTGAACATTTGAAAATTTGACACATGCTTTTTTAGCCTCCATATCAATGTCAAAACAATAGTCATAATCCACATGTGAAGCCCAAGTCATCTTTGGCCTATGACCTAGTTTCAATATGAATGAATGAATAATTTGAAGATGCTTTTTAGAATCAAGTCAGATTTGATTATTATTAATACGTTATGTATCTAGAGATATTTTTTGAAATTATTAGAGAAGAGGATAGGGGAAAGGAGAGCAAACATATTCATCATACAATTAATCAACTATTGTATTAAAATGACAACTTCTATCATAACATGACTCATTGAAATTTATGTTTTCACAATCTATGATATTTGCATAAGTTTTATAGAATAACTATGTGATAAGTTTCTAAAGTTTTTATTAAAAAATTATGTAAAAATTATTCTTATTGATATAAAGATTATGGTATATTGAATCGAGCCTACCAATTAAAATAATTAAAAAGTTACACCTACTCAAAACACACCTTTTTAAAGTGCTTTTGCTCAAATATTATAACAAAACTTATAATCTATAAATTGTCCTACTTTATCTTTATTTATTATCATATATTTTATCATTATCTTTAATAATTTATAGGTTAAGTTGATTGATCTTCTTTTTTATTAAATACTTAATATATATTGTTAGAGTCTTTTCAATCATATAGATATAGATATTTTTATTGTTTCCAAAAATTTATATTTTAATAAATAATATTATCAACCATCATCCTCATCAAATAAACTACAAACTATTATAAATAATTTAACTTAAATAATATAATTTATTAATTAAAATTTTCATTACACTATACTACTTAACCTTATCACCTCACAATCACAATAAATTACTAGAATACACATTGGACCTCTTTTAAATAAAGGGACTAATATCATTATCTAGATAAATGAGTGAACTAAATGAAATGATGGCCCTTTCAATTTGAATGAGAAATTTCTTAATTTTTTATTGAAAATAATAAGAAAAGACTTGTACCATTATATAATAAGTTAGATGAATACATCAGTAAATCCCCCTCAAATATGAGGCTTTATAATAAATTTAAAATAAATTAGTTATAATAAAAATAAAATTTTAATTAAAAAATAATAATTTATTATTAATTAAATATATTAAATAATAAAAAACAGCAAAACAACTTATAAATTATCTTTTGCTCAAAGTTAATTTTATATAAAAACATTTTATGTACTCTTTAATAATAATAATAATAATAATAATAATAATTTTATAGAAAAATTATGTAAGTATCTAAATTTTTTCTAAAAAAAATATTCAAAAATTATTTTTATTGACATAAAAATAATGGTATATTGAAACAAGCCTATCAATTAAAATAGTTAAAATTTATCTTTTTTAAAATAATTTTACTACAATTCTGATAATCTATAAATTATCCTACTTTTTTCTAAAATCTGTAATAACTTATAAATTATTTATTAAAGATGTAAATAATATATATTTAGTATTAATATAACAGAAGAGACAAAACTATACCTAATAAAAAAAATAGATTTGGAAGAAAACTAAAAGATTTATTTATATTAAGGTTAGAATTAATTATTTACAAAAGCTTTGTGAGTCTCAAGATGAGAGTCATCTTAACAGAAAGAGTAAATTTCAATGAGAAAATCAACATCTTTTATTTACAAAACTCGAAATAACAACTTTGCAATTGAATAGATCAATGAAGTATCCTAGAAAAGTGAAATGATCATCATTATTCAAGTTGAATACTTAAAATTTGTGCATAAAACTGCAAATAACAATCATCAAAAGATATTAAACTTATCAAACTTTATATAATAAGTAATAGATAATAAATATAGCTAGATATATTTGTGTTGCATAAGTTATTACTCAACCATAAGATAAAGTACCATTGGGTCTATCTGCAAGAACTGTACTATCTCAAAGAAGTTTCATAGCAAGAAGAGATAAATGATGGACTTGAGAAAATACTTAAGTCTTCAATACCTATTGTTCTTGTATCTTCAAATGAATGCTTGATCTCCTTTTATATCCTCAACTTTAGTTATGAAATAAGTTATAACTAACTTTTAGTTAGTTATTGGTTAATGTTAACTAACTGACTTTAACAAAGTCAATTAATTAACTAAATTTAATTAAAGATAGATTAGTTAAGACTTTAAAAAGTCTTAATTTTCTCAAGTTATTTAAAATAATAGACTTGGGTACTAAACCTTAATGGGTGGGGCCCCATATTAATTAATAATATAGTAGGATACATAATAATCATAAAATAATAAATCAAAATTGATAAATTCTACCAATGTTTTAAACTATAATGCATTTTAATTAAATTTAAGCATATATAGTTATATCAAAAACTCCAAAATAGTTGTATATACCCAAGTTGTCAAAATTATCAAGTCTGAAGTATCCAAATGTTAAGAAAAATATCAAGTTCAGCATGAAAAAGTTCAACTTTAATAGAAAATTATCCCTTGGATAACTAGTAGTCTTCTGAATTAGATAAAACTTCAATTATTTATTTGTCTTGCTCATGCAAACAAATTTTGTATTTCATCTCAGTTGCAAGAAAAGGTAGCAATTTGGTTCCTATGTCAGATGTATTATTGTCAATCTCCAACTTGATTCTTTTTATCAATCTAACTTCTCTAAGTGCTTCAAGCTCAATTATTTTCACAACATAATTCTATTCAACATTTTGTTCTAGAATGCCCATGGTTTTTCTCCTACTAACATATCCCTATCCTCCCAAATTCAACCTTTTAAACCTCAAAAGGGTCTCACTATGGGCCCCTGACAAGTTCAACTTTATACATTTTCCACCAAGGTCTGCATTAGATGGGGTAGGTGAATCTAAAAGAGTGGCCATCTTCCTAAAATATTTGTTTATTAAATACTAAATATATATTATTTACATCTTTTTAATTATATAAATATAAATAACTTTATCTTTATATCATAAATTAAATGATTATATAAAATATATATATAAATCCATCCCAAATATCAAAAAGTCAAATAAAAGGAAAGTTATATTATTTCATTATAATAAATTTAAAATAAATTAATTGAAGTAAAAATAATTATTTTAATTAAATAATATTATTTTTTTTTTTAATTAAATATATAAAATAAATAAAAACCAAAACCAATAAAATAGAAACTGAAACCAGTAAAACAACCCATAAATTATCTTTCGCTCAAATAAAGATTATATATAAAAGTAAGAGCAATAAATACAGACAAAACTTCTGAACTTTTTATATACTTTTGTACTTCTTTCAATAAAACAAAAGAAGATTATATAAAAACATTTTATATAAAATATATATATATATATATATATATATATATATATAAACACTTTATGTATTTTTAAATAAATTTAAAAAATAATAATAATTTTTTGATTTAAATTAATTAAGCAAATAATTGCAATATGGTAAATGAGGCAGAAAAATGAGAACATACCAGTGCTGACAGAGCGTTAATGATAACAACAGACAGTGGTTTTTGGGCACTCCTCTTTTTCATCAATGGAAGCGCAACATGGAGAGTATTGAAAACCCCAGTGAAATTTGTCTGAATGATGGCATGCTGATCTTCAATCCTGGTCTCATCCATGATTCCACTTTTTGCCACCGCTGCGTTGCACACCAGTACATCAATGGGCCTCCACTGGAATGACTCCTTTATTGCCTTTGCCACACTTTCATACTCACCCACATCTGCAATCTATTGGAAAAACATAAACATAACAAGTGAGATGGATCTTAACGCTTATAATGGAAGGCGAAGAATAAGATTAACCTTTGAGCATATTTTATCTGTGTTGCCACAATGTTTGGCCAGATTGTCTGCTGCTTTCTCTAATTTAGAGGAGCTTCTGGCAAGGAGTGTAATGAATGCTCCTTGAGAGAGAGCCTCTTTAGCAATGGCAAACCCAATACCACTTGATCCACCTGTTATCACGACATGCTTTCCCTCCAGAGATTTCAGCCATGGTGATGAAGCCTTGAAACCCATCCTTTCCTTCTGATGAGAAAGTTATTGCTCAAGCATCGAGGGGCTTGTGATTGTGTGATTGCAGGCATGCTTATTTATTTCTGGTGCCCAACAGAAATGCCATATATGCGATTGTGATGGGTTGGTATGTGTGTAAATGTACGTCGGTGCTGTTTAAATGTGACAATACCCCTATTCTAATATCGTCCATATGTTTGCAGTGTATGATTCAATGGGTTGTAGAGTTTTGGGCACTCATATGTTTGCAGCGTAATACAAAGTCGTCTATAATAAGGTAGTTTTGTACCATATTTTTATGTGCATTTATGTTTAAATTTTAAAATAAACAAGTATATTCATTAATAGAAAAAAATTAATAATAGAATTTTTTTGGTACAATATTTATTAATATGATTTTAAATATTATAAATTTTTTTTCCAAGATTTATAATATCATAATCATAATTATTATATACACACATATATACATAAATGTTATAAGTATGATTTTGATGAGTTGGTAGGAGATGTTTTATGTGATATCCCCTTGTCTCATAGGTAATAATTTGTAAGTGGGTGTTGTTTAAATAGGACAATATTTATGTTCATACTTTGCTCGGCACTCACAAACTCTTTAATTTTATTTAGGTAATTAATTTTTTTTTTAATATTTAATATTTTTAGTATGATTTTTGTGATTGATGAAGAGTGTGGACTCCACATGTTTTATGAGTGTTAGTTAAGTTCAGAAATTAGATAGAAAGATTAATTATTAGATGGGATTCAATAATTATATTGCTTATTGAAAAGAGAATCAATTATTATTTGTATGATATTTATCTCAAAAATATTTTTATGTAAATAATTTTATATTTTTATTATTTATTTTATCATTGTTAAACTATACACACAAATTATTACCTATGAGATAGAGGGTATCACATAAAACATCTCCTACCAACTCATTAAAATCATACTTATAATATATATATATATATATATATATATATATATATATATATATATATATATATATATATATATATATATCATTCATTAATTTGATTTTGATTTAAAATATTATATATTTATTTTTTATTTGATGAGGTAAAAGGGGAGTTTTGATCGGACCTCTCAATCCGATACAAACTAATAAATGATAACTAGAATGATCAACAAATATCAAAACAACTATTAAAACTAAAAGGCTTCAACCACCCAAAAAAATAATATTTTCAACCTTCAGTGAAAATCCATCAACATGCAGTATAATCACTAACCTTCAGCAAAACATCAACAAGAAAGCAAAGAAAATGTACGAAGGGCTAAAAAATATAGCCGTCCTCAAGATTCAACACATAACAAGGTCAAAAGGCACCAAACAATATCATCTAACGCAAGAGAAGCCTACTCTAATGTCGTCCATATGATTGGGTTGTAGAGTGTTGGACACTTAAAAACTTTTTTTTTAATTTAGGCAATAAATTATAATTTTTTTTTATAATTACTGGTTTTTGTGGGACCCTTACCTTATATGCTTTTGACCAGAGCTTCAACCAGTTTGGAACACAAACGATGGCCCAGATCTCCAAGTGATCATCTATCACAAGTACCAAAATTACCAACAACAACCATAACTAGTTCAAGAATACCAACGAATGACCATACCCGCCCTAAGAATACCAACAAAGGCAACAACTGGCCCAAGAATACCAATGATCAACCACAACCCACCTCCAATAATTTTTAATATAGATTTTATGATTGGTAGAGAGTGTGTACCTCACACAATTAATGAGTGTCGGTTAAGTTCAATGATTGAATAGAAGAGTTAATTATTAGGTGGGATTCAATAATTATATTACGTATTGAAAAGGGAACTAATTATTATTTATATAATATTTATTTATTTAAAAAATATTTTTATATTTCTAGTAAGAAATTTTATATTTTGTTATTCGTTTTATCATTGTTAAGATACATACATACATATTTAAATTTATTGAACACTTTTTGTTCATAAAGTGTATATCATATTATAATATATTTAACTTTATAAATCATCATATCCATTTTATATTTTTATGTGCAATTAAGTCTAAATTTTAAAATAAAGAAGTACACTCATCAATACATAGAATTCAATAATAAGGAAGATTTGTATTATATTTTTATGCGCAATTAAGTTTAAATTTTAAAATAAAAAAGTACACTCATCAATACATAAAATTCAATAATAAGATAGATTTTGTACATCATTTATTAATTTGATTCTAAGTACTACAAAAATCATTATCCAAATATCTTGAGATTTATAATACCATTATATAAAGTATTAATTATAATAACTAAGACATTAAATGTCAACATTATTTATTAAAAGTGTGGACCTAATTACACTAGAGGTGTGTTATTGAGGGGTGAAGCCTCAATATTCGTCTCACGGTTTTGGAGATTTGCATATTGGTTGGCTATGGTTTTGGAGAGAGGTTTTCATCTTACATTTTGGATATTCATTTTTTATGCCAACTAAACATTATGACATGTCTACCCAGTCAGAACACCCTATTTTGATAAAGTTTTTTCCTAATTATGTAATGACACATGTGGTTATGGAAGGTTTTATCTAGATGACCAATAAACAAAATAGATTCATATTTTGAAGGCTGAAAGGTACAATGAACATCAAACTAAAATCTTAATGAGAATACAATTTTATTTTTGGTGATATGATATTTTAGTAAATCACATATGAGCTACACATCAAGCCCTGAAAGCATCACATATGAGCTATACTTGACTATCTTTTTTTGTCTCACATATATTGTTGAATTGAGTGCCTTAAAGAAAGTTGTAAAACTCTTTTAGGGGTTAAATGACATAATCACTGGCCTTATCACAAATATCTATTAGATAAATAGATTATTTACAATTAGTTAGCCTAACCCCTTACTAGTACTACGTAATCCATCAGCATAGACAATTATTTTTTTGAGAAATTTCTACAACAAAACTCAAAACATGTACTTTTAAGATTTATTAAATATAATGGATTTTTCATACTTACCAACACATCAACTATTGTATTGTATTTTGACTATTCAAAAACAAACCAAAGCAAAACAAAAAAAAAATAGTTGAAACTATAACTTCATGACGAGTTAGCTATAAAAATAAAAAAATGAGAAATACAATTGCACAACCACCACCTATCCCTTGCTAATTTACAACACATAGCCTAAATACTTCTCTTTAAAGTGAATTAGACTTATAACCATAGTATTCCTTGAAACCACTTTAGGAAATTGCATTTTCTTAAATGCTTTCAGTACCTTTTTAGAGAACCCATGTTTTACAGACCTTGTAAAGTTGGCACTCTAAGAGATGACATCTATTTGACACATTTCATTCAAAATCCTTAAAACACCATCAGGTAAACCATTATGTGCATACCTTGGAGGAATAGCATTCCATGAAACGACTTTTGGTTCATCCATTGTGTAGAACACTTCACATGCCTTGTTTATGCTTCCAAAGTTTGCTTGGCAGTGCGAACAAATCTCTGCCTGGTTTAAAGACACTTATTGATTTATTAAACACTGGATTCTTCATTTTACCATGTCGATATGGATGTGTAAGTTAGTGGTTCTTCCATTTTTTAATTTCCATTCATGCAAGAAAATATGGTTTAAATAGCAATCACTAATTATATTTAAAAATAAATTTTAATAAATATATTTTACTGATGATATACTACCTATTGTATTATCTAATATTTATATAGATTATATTATATATATATATATATATATATATATATATATATATATATTAGTATACTAAAATAGAAAAATTATTGTAATATATATATATATATAGTATTAATTATTATATATATTATATAAATTACATTAATATAACAATATATAAATGTTTCTAGGAAATAATATATATGATTATATGCATTTTAATATTTATGACAGTATATAAATTTTTATGTATGATTTTAATATTTTAATTGTATATTATATTTATAATTATATATAATAATATATTTATATGGATGTAAATACATATAATTAAATTATATATTATATAAAATAAAATAAATCGTAGCATAATTTATTTATTTTATTTTTTTTTGGTTGTAATAGTCATTTGGATACATAGGCTATGCTTTTCTATAGTGGTTCCCTAATTTTTTTCATCCAATACTTTTTATTTAAATGGTTCCATGAATTTTGTTTTTTATTTTATTTATTTAAACAATCTAGGTTTTTCATCATTTTCATTGGGCTTCAGCGCATCTGCATCTAGGTTTCGCTCATTTCCTTCCCACTTTGGGGACTTTATAGGGTTTATAACTTATAGCCACTGCTATTATTGTCAGTCACCCCCAGGTTTGTAGTCACCGCTAGGGTTTTTTTTACTAATTTATATAATATTTTAAAATGCATAATATATAAAATCAAATAATACTAAGCAAATCTAAATTAATCAATTCATTAGGAAGCTATATGTATGTTATAAAAAGTAATCAACATTGACCAATGAATTAATAAATCTAAATAAAATATCTTATAATATTTATTGTTCTGGTGTCCCTTGCACTTTCAGGGAAATAGAGAATTATTATTCATATAGTTGTGAAGGCAATCAATTACTATTCATATAATATCTATTTATTTCTTTAAAAAATATTTTTGTACTTATATTTAAGTAATTTTATATTTTATTATTTATCTTATCATTGTTAGGATAGGTAATAAATAAATAAATAAAACCTTATATTTAAAATATTATATATTTATTTAATTTATGGAACATAATCTTTTTTTAATAAAGTGTACATCATATATAAATATATAAAACTTTATAAAACATCACATATGTGCCATATTTTTATGTGGAATTAAGTTTAAATTTTAAAACACACATGTGCACCCATCAATAAAAAGAAATTGATAGTAAGGTAGCTTTTTTGCATCATTCATTAATTTAATTTTAACTATTACAAAAATATTTCTCCAAATATATTGACATTTATAATATCATAACACGTATGTGTGTGTGTGTGTGTGTGTGTGTGTGTGTGTGTAGTAACTCTAAAAAATGAAACAACCCTAAAAAATTTTGGGAGTTGTTAAAATTCAGAGTACAAAATGAAAACATATTATTTGGTTACACACTCTCGTGCATTCAAACAACATCCTATTAGGTGGTAGTAGACACATAACCAGGGTTAACAAATCATCAAAGGGTTCTATAAGGGTAAGATATTCATCAAAATGGAAGATATAGTTCGGGGTGTATTGGTGTGTGTACGCACACCAATATACACCAAACTCCATATTTAGATTAGGGACCCCTCATAGGATCATTTAACGATCTGATAATGCTACTTAATCATCTTGATCTCCTAATTGTATTAGGTTGAAGGTTTAGAGGGTAAAACCATTCCGTCAGGAATCCAATATAATGGAAAATAAAGCAACCAAAAAAAATTGGGTATATCACCCCAAAGTCCAACTCAAGTTAAACCTTAGCACAAGAGAGGATGGAAACCAAAATTCATCCAAGTAAACATCAACCTCTAAGGAACTAACCAAAAATAACATACATGCATACTTTAGAGTGTATTGTGTATCAGAATTGCCATTACATAAGAAGAAGAATCCTGAACAATAATTTATATCCTAGGGATACACATTGGCTTTCTTTTCCAGACACCAATTGGGTCCTCTATTTAATAACCCAATGGTTCATCCACAATAGAATTGGTGGCATTACTCAAAGATCCAAATTTGGCTTACTTCTATATAATTGAGGTTACTCAATGCAACATTTTCATAATTAATTTCATCTCATTCAGGGCAATTGATGATTCATATGATTGGTAAATAGGATTATTATTTCCATCCATAACATGTTAATGAATATGGACAAAGGTTGTCATGAAAATAAAATAATAGGGCATCTGCTCTAAGACCCAAATGAATATGGACAAAGGTTGTTATGAAAATAAAACAATAGAGCATCTACTCTAATACCCAGAATGTTATTAAAATCATGCTACAATATGATATAAGTCTCCTAAATACCAAAACGATTGGTAAATAGGATTATTATTTCCATCTCAAGTTAAATCTTAGCGTAAGAGAGGATGGCAACAAAAATTCATCCAAGTAAACATCAACCTCTAAGGAACTAACCAAAAATAACCTACATGCATACTTTAGAGTGTATTGTGTATCAGAATTGCCATTACATAGGAAGAAGAATCTTGAACGATAATTTATATCCTAGGGATACACATTGGCTTTCTTTTCCAGACACCAATTGGGTCCTCTATTTAATAACCCAATGGTTCATCCACAATAGAATTGGTGGCATTACTCAAAGATCAAAATTTGGCTTACTTCTATATAATTGAGGTTACTCAATGCAACATTTTCACAATTAATTTCATCTCATTTAGGGCAATTGATGATTCATATGATTGGTAAATAGGATTATTATTTCCATCCATAACATGTTAATGAATATGGACAAAGGTTGTCATGAAAATAAAATAATAGGGCATCTACTCTAAGACCCAAATGAATATGGACAAAGGTTGTCATGAAAATAAAACAATAGAGCATCTACTCTAATACCCAAAATGTTATTAAAATCATGCTGCAATATGATATAAGTCTCCTAAATACCAATATGGTACTCGTAGCCAACCAAAACCCAATATTTGTAAAATATGCATCAAGAGAAAATCATAGAATTACCAATATATTCCAAAGTACACAAACAATATATTTAAATATTTTCATGTATTTTATTGCAATAAATTCAAAAATCTACATACTTTTCAATTCAATCTTCATGAATTTCATTGCTTAAGCAATATAAATAATGAACTGAAAAACTATCAAGACAAATAAATTACCAATGGGCCAAGATGTTGAAACAATACTCAGAATTGATTTATATTGAATGAACTGAAATAATTACAAACCCAAACCATGCTTAAATAATCCTCAAATCATAATTTAGAGTTTACATTTAAAATTCAAAAGAAACTAAAATCTAAAAAAAAATGTCTATTTTAGCAGCTGTTATTTATAGTAAGTATCATAGGTAAGCATGCACATCTCTAAAAATCTCCCAAAATACTATAAACACTATAATTATCTTATGGGATGAAATTCAACTGAATTTTATGTCTGGTTCTAAAAATATACAACTTTTAACAATAAAAAATTCCCAAAAAAATCATTAAACATTAATTTTGGACCCTAAGATGATCACATATAGCCTCTAAAAAATATCAAAATCAAATCTCAGGAGATACAATGGCTTAGAAAAGCATTGAAATTTTTGAGATGGTCATTTTGGCATGTGAAAGAGCTCAAATGGAGATATGGGTCAAAAGTTATGGCTCTAGAAGAACGCCCTATTTTTTCTACATCATTCTTCTCTTTTAAAAAACAACTCAGCGCCTGCAAGTTGGCCTAATTATATTGCTTCCATTTGTATTTATAAATCTTTCTCAACTCCGATTCTATAATCTAAGTGTTTTCTTCTAACTATAGTCCTTCCCACCACACCAAATACCTGTTATAATTCCCTTGCCTTGTGCTCCTTGTCTTCATATCTAAAACCTGCACTATTTTTTTTTCTTCTTTGAAACTTTTTGCTCCCAATTTAATTCTTCATATTTGTCATCTTCACCATCTTCTCCATGGAATTAATATAAATTTAAAACATTAAATATTGGAGATATATCAAATTTCTGTGGTAAACTCACCTCATAAGCATTGTCACTGATTTTCTTCACAATTTTGCATGGTCCAATTTTCTTGTACTTCAACTTATTGTACGTGCCTTTTAGAAATATTTCTTTATTCAAGTAAACTATTACCAAATCTCCTTCTTAAAATACCTTAGATATTCTTCTGACATTTTTTAATGCTTTTTTCTTCTAATTACTTTCCTGTAACTTTCTTCTTACTCCTTGCAACTGTTGCATATGCTCTGCAAATATTTCTGCATCATCACTAATTGATCTACAATCGTTAATTATACTAGATATAAAATACCCATAGGATTTCTCCTATAAAAAATTTGAAAAGGTGACTTTCATGTTGATCTATTGACTAAAAAATTATATGCAAACTTATCTTTTGGCAAAGCCAAGTCCCATAGTTTGGGCTTCTCTCCCACTATGCATCTCAACAAATTTTGCAAGCTCTTATTCACAACTTCTATCTATCCATATATTTGTGGGTTATATGTACTACTGAATTGTAGATTATTACCCATCTTATTCTACAAAGCCCTCCAAAAATGACTTAGAAATTTTGTGTCCCTATCTAAAGTAATAGTTTTTGGAACACCATGTAATCCCACAATATACTTAAAAAATAATCCTAAAACTCTTGTGGCATCATTGGTTTTCTTACATGAAATGAAATGAACCATTTTAGAAAATATATCTACAACAACAAAAATTGAATCGTTGCCTCTCTGTGTGTTTGGCGATCCCAACACAAAATCCACACTCAAATCTATCCATCACCCTCTTAGAACCAGTAATGGCATGTGTAATCCAATATTTTGTGCATGTTCTTTATCCACCTGACATATTCTACGCCTTGAAACATCCCTTATCAAATCTCTTTATATCATTTCTCAAAAATACTTTTCCTCCACCAAAGCTATTATCTTCATTTTACCAAAATGTCCAACCAAACCACCACTATGTAATTATTTTATTATATTATCTCATAGAGACCCAATTGGAATACATAATTGTTTCCCTTTGAAAAGATGACCTTCTTGTATAAGATACTCATCATGAATAGAATTTATTTAACCTATTAGTGGATTCCTACACTGATCAACTACCTCGCCAAAATATGGGTCAGTATCATATAATTCTTTGATAGCTTTAAATTTAACAACTTCACTCACCATAGTAGTTAGTAATGCTACTCTCTTGCTCAATGCATCAGCTACCTAATTCTATTTTCTTGATTTATGTTTCAACACAAAAGTATACCCCTACAAGAAAGAAACCTACTTTACATGCCTATTAATTAACTTATTTTGTGTATTCACATACTTCAAAGTCTCATGATCTGTAAATAGCATAAACTCCTTAAGCACCAAGTAATGCCTCCAATGTTTTAATGTTTGTACAAATACATAAAGTTCAACATCATAAGTAGAATACTTTATTCTTACCTCATTCAATTTCTCATTGAAATATGTTATTGGCTTTCCTTCTTGACATAGCACAACACTAATTCCCACAAATGAAATATCAAAATCAACCTTAAAAACTTTGTTAAAATCTAGTAATGCTAAAAATGGTCTTTCTATAATATTCTTATTCAAAAATTCAATGTTTTTTTTTTGCTGCTCTAATCCATGTAAATTCCTTCACTGCCATAAAATCTGTTATAGGTGCCAAAATACTACTAAAAGTTTTAGTAAGTTTTATGTAAAAAGTTGCTCAACCATGGAAACTTCTTCTCTCTATAATGCTTCTTGGAATAGGCGACTCAAAAATTGATTTTATATTTTCTTCATCCATTTTCACACCATCTATTGAAACTACAAATCTCAAAAATACCAAACCATTCTAGATAAATATGCACTTCTTCAAATTTGCATGCAACTTATCCTTTCTTACAAAATACATTACCATTCTCAAATATTGTAAGTGTTCTTCTTTACTCTTACTGAATATCAAAATATCATCAAAATTAACAACTACAAACTTACCAATATATTCTTGTAGCACTGTATTCATCACCTTCATAAATGTGGTAGGTACATTAGATAATCTGAATGGCATCATCATCCACTCATATAATCCATCCCTAGTCTTGAATGCACTTTTACACTCATCTCCTTCATGAATTTAAATCTGATAATAACCACTCCTTAGATCAATCAAGGTAAAATATTTTAATCCTACAAGCACATCCATCATATCATCAAAATTAGGTATAGGAAACCTATATTTTATTGTAATTTTGTTAATTTCCCTACTATCCAAACCAGTGAGGTGTTTTGAGTAAGGCTTTGACTGTGAGGCTGGATTAGAACAATATATTCTAGTAGTTATTCTCACTATGGTTTTTCTCATATTGAGTTTTCCATTTATATATATGGTTTCACATGAACTTATATGTATGTGATATCTACATATTTGATTTAATTTGCATTTGATTTTTAATCTATTTTAAAAAGTATGTTAAGGACTAAGTGTAAGCAATCTACTGATTCACTCCCCCTCTTAGTAGATATTTGTGTTCCAACAATTAGTATCAGAGCTTTGGTTCCTTAAAAGAATCTTAATTAACTTAGGTATATCTAATAAGGTGAATGCAAATGGCTAGTCAAGAAGGTTCTTCCTCAAATAAAGTACCTCTCTTTGATGGAACAAACTATGCAATTTAGATCATTATAATGGACGCACATCTATCTTCATTAGTGTTTGGTGTATGAATGTTTATTGTGAACGAATATACAACCTCTTATACAAATCCTACTGATTAGAATACCAAGAAAGCATATGAGAGTAATGCCAAGGCTAAGAATCTTATTCTATAGGGAGTGTCTAATTTAAAGTTTGTTAAAGTGATGCATTGCCAAAATGTACAATATATCTAGAACAAACTGAAGAGCATCTATGAAGGATATGACAAGGTAAACCACACCAAGCTACAAAACTTAAAAAGTCATGTTTTAAAGCCTTAAAATGAATGAGGAAGAGAAAATTGTAGACTATCTCCTCAGAGTGGATGAAATAGTCAATGCAATCAGAGGCCTTGGAAAAAAGATGAAAGAATCAGTCATTGTCAAAATGTCCTAAGATCTCTGCCATCAAGGTATGACTCTAAAATATCTAAAATATAGGAATAAAGAGATCTAGATAGACTCATTTTTGATGAGTTGCATGGAATCTTCACTGCTTATGATATGAGAATAGGAGAAATAGATAATTTCAAGAGAAAAGTTACATTCAAAGTAGCCAAAAAAGTAAAAGTAGAAGCATCTTCATCTGTATCTAATGAGATTGATAAATAAAAGACCAAATTTATTAGAATATTAAAATGAGGATCTGAAAAGTACAAAGATAAGTTACCCTATAAATCATTTAACTAGGGTAAGGTAGGATATTTTGCTACTAAATGCCCTTACAACAAAAAGGATAACTCTGAGCAAGAAGAGGAGAGTAAAAAGATGAAAACCCACTACTCCAAGAAGAATAAATTATTTTAAAAATAAGAAGGATCTATACACAAAAGAATACAGTGACTCATTGGATGATAGTGATAGCTCAGATGATGATCATGATTGTGTCTTTGTGGCTAAGGGAAATGAATCCCTATTCATAGCATTAGGATCAACTTCTGTGGATCTAGAAGAAGTTGAAGAATCAGATGAAGAAGAGGAAGGAGAAGTGGACTTAGAATGTTAACTCATCTTTTCTTTAGAGGAAATAGACAATCTGAGAAAAGAGAACTAAAAATAGAAGAAGCTACGACAAAAAGAGATTGAGAAAATGTCCAAAAGTCTTGAAAAATATGATCTAATGGTGGTTAGCCTAAATACACAAGTTGATGAGGCTAAAATAATAAAAGATGTAGTCAAACTTGAACTAAATTCTAAATATGATGAGTGCATGAAGTTAAAAGCATAGATAGTGGCTTTGAGAAAAGATATTGAGAAAGCTAAATATCAAATAGATAAATTTCTAAAGTTGAAAAGAGGATCAAACATTCTTAATGATTTGATCAACTCACAAAAGCCTTCAAAAGAGAGATCTGGACTTGGATATGAAAAAGGAAAAGGTTCCATAACTAGTACATCTGCTAACCTATATGACAACTTCAAAGTAGAAGGTAAATCAGGAGTAAAGGAAGAGAAATATTGTAAGGACACAAAGACAGACATAAGCACAACTAATGTGAAGAAAACTAAAAAGAAACGTAAATAAAAGAAGAAGATAAAGGTAGTTGATGTAGATGGATACATAAAAGTGAGAGATTTGAAAAAGCTAGAGTTTAGAAGAGCTCCTCATACTGCACAAAGAAATGATATGACCAAGTATTTCTCATATTTCTATGGTTATTATTATACTCGTAATCAATTTGGTCATAGGAATCTTGACTGTAGATTTGTACCTAAAAGGAGAAACAATTTTGCAAGAAGAAATTCATTTGATCCCTTGTTAGATATAAATGTGATAAGCTATAATTATAATAATTTTGGTCACATAGCTAAACGATGTAGAACAAACTTTGTAAGACCAAAAACATAAATTTAAAAAAAGGCATGCCTCCTAGTGTGAACAAAGGTTCACAAATCTCTAAAAAGGAGAAAAAGAAGCCATATAAGAAAACCAAGGATGTGTAGAAAGTAAAAGATCAATCTATGATTGCTCAAATTGCACTCCATATCAAGGAGTAGAATTTGTTGGTAATAGACAGTGGTTGCTCAAAACATATGACTAGTAACAAGATCAAGTTCATCAAATTATGAAAATGTAACGATCTATCAGCTTGGGAGACAACACTGTAGTGAAGATCAAAGGTAAAGGAACCTTGAACATGGATGGAAAACTACCTACACATGATGTCCTTTATGTTCAAGGATTGAAATATAATCTGCTAAGTGTCAGCTAAATGTATGACAATGGATATAAGGTCACATAAGTGAATGGTAACAAATTCTTGATAGGAAATATTGATAAGAGTTGCTTATGGCATAGAAGAATGGGTCATGTCAACTTTTATAACCTATTCAAAGTGAGCTTAAATAATTGTGTTAAACACATGCCTAAGATAACCAAACTTGTAGAGACTACTTGAAAGAAATGTCAACTAAGATAACAGACAAAAGTTATATTTCAAACAAAAGTGTATTAAAATACAAAGCCTCTAGAGCATATGGCCTCTAAAAGGTTGGCTTATTTTTTTTGCATCATTCTCCTCTGGTTGAAAACAACTCAGCTCCTATGAGTTGGCTTGATTATACTGCTACCATTTATCTTTATCAATCTTCTTCAGCTCCCATTCTATAATCCAAGTGTTTTCTTCTTAGTACAATCTTTTTCACTACACCAAATTCTTGTTATAATTCCCTTGCCTTGTGCTCATTGTCTTCATATCCAAAACTTGCTCTATTTTTTTCTTCTTTTTTGGAACCTACTGCTTTCAATTTACTTTCTCATCTTTGTCACCTTCATCATATTCTCCATGGAATTCATATACATATAAAATATTAAATACTGGAGAGATATCAAAATTCTATGATAAACTCACCTCATTAGCATTATCATTGATTTTTTTCACAATTCTACATGGTCCAATTTTCTTGTGCTTTAACTTGTTGTACATGATTTTTGTAGACCTTTCTTTTCTCAAGTAAACCATTACAAACTCTCCTTATTAAAATACATTGGATTTTCTTCTGACTACTACTTTATATTTATCATTACTTTCTTACAACTTTATTCTTACTCGTTATTGTAACTGTTACATATGTTCTACAAATGCTTCTACATCATCACTAATTCAATCTGCAAGTGGTAATTGTACCAAATCTAAAATACCCATAAGATTTCTCCCACAAATAATTTGAAATGTTTATTTTACTATTTATCTATTCGCTAAATAGTTATATGCAAACTCAACTTGTGGTAAAGCCAAGTCCCATTGCTTTGGCTTCTCTCCCACTATGTATCTCAACACATTTTCCAAGATCCTATTCACAACTTATATCTGTCCATCTGTTTGTGGGTGATATGCACTACTAAATTGTAGCTTATTACCCATATTTTTCTACAAAATTCTCAAAAAATGACTTAAATATTTTATGTTCCTATCTAAAGTAATAGTTTTTGGAACATCATGTCATCCCATAATATCCTTAAAAACTAATTCTACAACTCTATTGGCATCATTGGTTTTCTTACATGTAATGAAATGAACCATTTTAAAAAATCTACCTACAACAATAAAAATTGAATCATTACCTCTCTATGTGTTTGGTAATCCCAACACAAAATCCATACTCAAATCTATCCATAGTCCTCTTGGAACTGGTAATGGCAAGTATAATCTAGTATTTTATGCATGTCCTTTTGCCACCTGACTTGTCTTGCACCTTGAAACATACCTTCTCACATCTCTCTTCATCTTTGGCCAAAAATAATTTTCCTCCATCAAATCTATTGATAAATAAAAGACTAACTTTATCAGAAGATTAAAATGAGGATCTAAAAAGTACAAAGATAAGTTACCCTTTAAATGCTTTAAGTGGGGTAAGGTATGATATTTTGCTACTAAATGCCCTTACAACAAAAAGGATAACTCTGAGCAAGAATAGGAGAGTAAAAATATGAAAACCCACTACTCCAAGAATAATAAATTCTTTTAAAAATAAGAAGGATCTATACATAAAATAATATAGTGACTCATTGGATGATAGTGATAGCTCAGATGATGATCATGATTGTGTCTTTGTGGCTAAGGGAAATGAATCCATATTCATAGCATTAGGATCAGCTTCTATGGATCTAGAAGAAGTTGAAGACTCAGATGAAGAAGAGGAAGTAGAAGTGGAATTAGAATGTTAACTCATCTTTGCTTTAGAGGAAATAGACAACCTGAGAAAAGAGAACTCAAAATAGAAGAAGCTTGAACAAAAATAGATTGAGAAAATGTCCAAAAGTCTTGAAAAATCTGATTTGATGGTGGTCAGCCTAAAGATACAAGTTGATGAGGCTAAAATAATAGAAGATGTAGTCAAACTTGAACTAAATTCTAAATTTGATGAGTGCATGAAGTTAAAAGCATAGATAGTGTCTTTGAGAAAAGATATTGAGAAAGCTAAAGATCAAATAGACAAAGGTCTAAAGTTGAAAAGAGGATCAAACATTCTTAATGATTTGATCAACTCACAAAAGCCTTCAAAAGAGAGATCTGGACTTGGATATGAAAAAGGAAAAGGTTCCATAACTAATACATCTGCTAACCTATATGACAACTTCAAAGCAGAAGGAAAATCAGGAGTAAAGGAAGAGAAATCTTGTAAGGACACAAAGACAGACATAAGCACAACTAATGTGAAGAAAGATGAAAAGAATCCTAAATAAAAGAAGAAGATAAAGGTAGTTGATGTAGATGGATACATAAAAGTCAGATATTTGAAGAAGCTAGAGTTTAGAAGAGCTCCTCATACTGCACAAAGAAATGATATGACCAAGTATTTCCCATATTTCTATGGTTATTATTATACTTGTAATCAATTTGGTCATAGGAATATTCATTGTAGAGTTGTACCTAAAAGGAGAAATAATTTTTCAAGAAAAAATTCATTTGATCCCTTGTTAGATATAAATGTGATATGTTATAATTATAATAATTCTGGTCACTTAGCTAAACAATGTAGACCAAACTTTGTAAGACCAAAAACATAAATTAAAAAAAAAGGCATGCTTCCTAGTGTGAAAGGTTCACAAGTCTCTGAAAAGGAGAAAAAGAAGCCATATAAGAAACTCAAGGATGTGTAGAAAGTAAAAGATCAATTTATGATTGCTCAAATTGCACTCCATATCAAGGAGTATAATTTTTTGGTAATAGACAGTGGTTGCTCAAAACATATGACTAGAAACAAGATCAAGTTCATCAAATTATGAAAATGTAAGGAAGGATCTATCATCTTGGGAGACAACACTGTAGTGAAGATCAAAGGTAAAGGAACCTTGAACATAGATGAAAAACTACCTACACATGATGTCCTTTATGTTGAAGGATTGAAACATAATCTGCTAAGTGTCAGCTAAATGTATGACAATGGATATAAGGTCACATAAGTGAATGATAACAGCTTCTTGATAGGAAATATTGATGAGAGTTGCTTATGGCATAGAAGAATGGGTCATGTCAACTTTGATAACCTATTCAAAGTGAGCTTAAATAAGTGTGTTAAACACATGCCTAAGATAACCAAACTTGTAGACACTACTTGCAAGAAATGTCAACTAGGATAATAGACAAAGATTATATTTCAAACAAAAGAGTATTCAAATACAAAGCCTCTAGAGCATATGGCCTCTAAAAGGTTGGCCCATTTTTTTTGCCACATTCTCCTTTGGTTGAAAACAACTCAGCTCCTATGAGTTGGCTTGATTATACTCCTACCATTTATCTTTATCAATCTTCTTCAACTCCCATTATATAATCCAAATGTTGTCCTCTTACTACAATCTTAGTCATTGCACCAAATGCTTTTTATAATTCCCTTGCCTTGTGCTCATTGTCTTCATATCCAAAACTTGCACTATTTTTTTCTTCTTTTTTGGAACCTGTTGCTTTCAATTTACTTTATCATCTTTGTCACTTTCATCATCTTCTCCATGGAATTTATATAAATATAAAACATTAAATACTGGAGAGATATCAAAATTCTATGATAAACTCACCTCATTAGCATTGTCATTGATTTTTTTCACAATTCTACATGGTCCAATTTTCTTGTACTTTAACTTGTTGTACAGGCTTTTTGTAGACCTTTCTTTTCTCAAGTAAACCATTACAAACTCTCCTTATTCAAATACATTGGATTTTCTTCTGAAATCTACTACTACTTTATATTTATCATTACTTTCCTACAACTTTATTCTTACTCCTTATTGTAACTGTTACATATGTTCTACAAATGCTTCTACATCATCACTAATTCAATCTGCAAGTGGTAATTGTACCAAATCTAAAATACCCATAGGATTTCTCCCATAAATAATTTGAAATGGTTATTTTACTATTTATCTTCTCACTAAACAATTATATGCAAACTCAACTTGTGGTGAGGCAAAGTCCCATTGCTTTGGCTTCTCTCCCACTATGTATCTCAACATATTTTCCAAGATCCTATTCACAACTTATGTATGTCCATCTGTTTGTGGGTGATATGCACTACTGAATTATAGCTTATTACCCATATTTTTGTACAAAATTCTCAAAAATTGACTTAAATTTTTTGTCTTCCTATCTAAAGTAATTTTTTTTGGAATATCATGTAATCCCACAATATCCTTAAAAATTAATTCTACAACTCTATCGGCATCATTGGTTTTCTTACATGTAATGAAATGAACCATTTTAGAAAATCTACCTACAACAATAAAAATTGAATCATTACCTCTCTATGTGTTCGGTAATCCCAACACAAAATCCATACTCAAATCTATCCGTAGTCCTCTTGGAACTGGTAATGGCAAGTATAATCTAGTATTTTATGCATGTCTTTTTGCCACCTGACTTGTCTTGCACCTTGAAACATACCTTCTCACATCTCTCTTCATATTTGGCCAAAAATAATTTTCCTCCATCAAATCTATTGTCTTTGTTTTACAAAAAGGTCTAGCCAAACCACCACTATGTAATTCTCTTATTATATTGTCTTGTAGAGACCCAAATGGAATACATAATGTTTTCCCTTTGAAGAGATAACCTTCTTGTATAAGATACTGATCATGAATAACATCTGTCCCACCTATTAGTGGATTCCTACACTAATCAACTACCTTACCAAAATATGGGTCAGTATCATATATTTCATTGATAACTTTAAATCAAACTACTTCACTTACTATAGTATTTAATAATGATACTCTCCTACTCAATACATCAGCTACCTAACTCTATTTTTTTTATTAATGTCTCAACATAAAAGTATACCCCTAAAATAAAGAAACCCACTTTACATGCCTACTATTCAACTTCTTTTGTGCATTCACATACTTCAAATCCTCATGATCTGTAAGTAGGATAAACTCTGCTTCCAATGTCTTAATGTTGTATAATTGCATAAAGTTCAACATCATAGGTAGAATACTTTAATATTACCTCATTCAATTTCTCACTGAAATACCCTATTGGCTTTCTTTTTTGACTCAACACAGCACCAATTCCTATAAATAAAGCATCATAACCAACCTCAAACACTTTTTTAAAATATGGTAATGATAAAATTGGTCTTTCTGTAATCTTCTTCTTCAAAAATTCAAAACTTTATGTGGCTACTCTAGTCCATGCAAATTCCTTCCCTCTCATGTAATCTATTATTGGTGTCACAATACTACTAATTTTTTTAATAATTTTTCTATAAAAAATTTCTAAACTATTGAAACTTCTTACCTTTGTAATGGTTTTTATAATATGCCACTCAACAATTGCCTTTATCTTTTCTTCATCCATTCCCACACCATCTGCTAAAACTATAAATCCCAAAAATACCAAACTATTCTGCATAAACATGCACTTCTTCAAATTTGAGTATAATTTTTTCTTTATTAATAAATCTAGTACCATTCTCAAAAGTTGTAAGTGTTCTTTAGTCTTACTGAATATTAGAATATCATTAAAATAAACAACCACAAACTTACCAATATATTCTCGTAGCACTATATTCATCACCCTCATAAATGTGCTACGTACATTAGGTAACCCAAATGGAATCACTATCCACTCATATAAGCCATCCTTAGTCTTGAATGTAGTTTTCCACTCATCTCCTTCACGAATTTAAATATGATAATAACCACTCCTTAGATCAATCTTCGTAAAATAGTTTTCTCCTATAAGCACATACATCATATCATATAAATGAGGTATAAGAAATATATACTTGATTGTAATTTTATTAATTTCTCTACTATCCACACACACTCTCCATCCTCCATATTTCTTTGGAGTTAGCAATGTTAATGTTGCACATGGACTCATACTCTCCATTATCACTCTCTTTATTAGTAATACAATAAATTGTTTCTTTAATTCTACATGTTTTATTGGACTCATCTTATAAGTTGCTTGATTGGGTAGAGTTGATTCTAGAATCAAATCAATGTGATGCTGAATATATATCTCTTCGGTGGTAAACCATTTGGTAACTCATCAGGCATAACATATGCATATTCTTTCAACACTCTTGTTGCTTTTGTTGGTATTTGCACCATTTTCATGTCTTCATTCTTTGATACTAATACATAAAAATAATTTTCTACCTTCATATCTTGGATGAATTCTTAAGTAGATAGCATGCTTTCTTCTTCTCTTCCTCTTTAAGCAGTAACAAAACAATCTTTGTACCACCCTTCCAAAAAGTGTATGTGTTCTTTGCTCCATCATGAATTACTTTCCTATCATATTGCCATGGTCTTCCCAACATGTGGCATGCATCCATCATAATAACATCACATCATATTTCATCATTATAACTTTTTCTTATAGAAAACTTGATTAAGCACCTTTTATCTACATTCCCTTTCTTAAACCATGAAATCTGGCAAAGATTACAATGCTTTTCATATTACATATTTAGTTTCTCTATCATTTATTTATAAACTATATTTTTACAGTTACCACCATCTATAATTACTTTGCATACCTTTCCACCTGACGTACATCTTATTCAAAAAATATTTAATTGTAACCATGAATCACCACCTTCTTTATTCTACACTTCTTACTTCCTTGGATAAATGATTGTTCTTCTCATCATGAGATTCTCTCCAACATCTACAGTTGCAGCTTTAGTATTTTGCTCTTTTATCTCAGCCTCAAATAGATTCACTCTTCGGTGATCTTCTTACCTCCTTTCTTGATATTACTAGTGTGGATGCTCAAATGATCTATGTCCTTATTCTCCACATCTATAAAAAATATAAGATCTTCATTGATTTAGAAACCATAATCTAGCACCACTATTACCTTTTCCTCTCTGAAACCCTCTTCCTCTTTGTTGGTATTGAAACCTTGGCTATTCTCATCTTGCCTTTCTGCACCATGTGATGATTCACCTCTATTATTATTAGGCCCACCTATGATGGTATTAAACCCACCTTGTCCCCAATTTTTATGGGATATGCCTCTTCTCAGACCAAGAGACGTTCTTCTAAAATTCTATCTATTTTGTTTGTCTTCTCCCTTCAAAACTAATTGATAATCCTCCTTCATGCAAAATATTCTATGCATGATTAATTCATCTTAATTAGAAAATTTAAAACCATTTAAATACCTTGCATCCATTTTCTCTTCTATTTCATCATGATCCACTCATATGAAAAGCTTATAAAATTCATCTATATACTCTTGTATACTGTAATATTTTTGCCTCAAATTTTAAAATCTTCTATATAGGGTTTGTGCATAATCCACAGGAAGAAATTTCTCTCTCAACTTCTCCATATTTTTCCATAAATTAATCTTTTCTTTACCTTTTCTCTATCTCTTTCTGCAAGTGATCCCACTAAATCATTGCATGACCTTTCAAGTTCAAGCATGCAAACTTTACCTTCTTGTCTTCTCTCATAGTCTTCCACTCGAAGAACTTCTCCATGCTATTCATCTAATATATCAACTCTTATGGTTTTAAAGTGCCTCCATAATCTGGATAATCAACTTTGATTCTTTTATTTCTTCCTTTTAAAGCCTAAACCATCCTCTCTTCCATTCATGGTGGATACTCTTGTTGTTTTTATTTTTACTGAACTCCTTCATCATGATTTGTGTCCTCCTCATGACCACCTTGTCTTATTCTCTGATTGGTGATAACCTCGGTCAATTATTTCACTTGCCTCTGTATCTATTATATAGTCTAGTTCATCTTTACAATAGCTCCTCATCCTCTCACCATGTCTTACTCCTCGAAGATTTAAACTCGCTCTAATACCAGATAATGAATCTGAAAACTATCAGGGCAATAAATTATCAATAGGAAAAGCTTATGAAAATAACGAATTATATTGATTCATATTGAATGATTTGAAATAATTACAACCTAAACCATGCTTAAATAAGCCTCAACTCAGAATTAGAGTTGACATGCAAAAATTTGAAAAAAAAAAACTAAAATCTAATAAAAATGTCTATTTTTAGCAGCTATTATTTTTAGTAATTTACACATGCAAGCATGCATAGATATAAAAACATCCTAAAATAACCTAAACACTATAATTATCCTATGGGATGAAATGCAATTGAAGTTTAGGTCTGGTTCTAAAAATATACAATTTCTAAAAATAGAAAATTCCCTAAAAATCATTAAATGGTAATTTAGACCCTCAGATGATCACATTTGGCCTTTGAAAAATATTTAAATCAACACTAAGTAGATAGGGAAACTTAGGACAACATATAAATTTATGATACAATCTTTTTGGCACATGGAAGAGCTCAAACAAAGCTATGGGTAAAAATTCCTTGCCTCAAGAAGGTTGGCCTATTTTCTGCATCACTAGGACATTATGGCATTGAAGGTTGAAATTGGTCTGCTAGACATAATCCAAACTCTTTTATGGATTCGATCTCATATGGAACTAACTCTAAAATGGATTCAAAACCTTTCATCCCTGTATCTCTAGATCCAGTGGTGATTATTGATGAGGAGGAAACCAGGTAGGTACTCAAATCAGAGGAATAATTTTCAATAAAGAGTCTCATCTGTAGATCCATCGACTACTAGCCAAAAATTAAATATCTCCATGCCTAGATCTCAAAAATTAGAAGAGTCTACTCTTAGGTAGTCTTGAAATTTACCCTTGCATTAAATGTTTTTTTATTATTGCTTTTTGCAATCTTGAGGACAAGGACAAGATTCTAAACCATTCATGGAGCCTAAATCACCACTCCTTGGTCCTAAAAAATTGGTCCCTTAATTTGAATCCCCTCCCTAAACCTCTGCATATCAAACCCATCTAGATTCATCCACCCCACTTCCCTCCGCATTTTTGAACTAAATCCAGCCTAAAGGCTATAGGTATAAATTTGGGTAGATTTCCACAAATGTACCTAGACATTGATCGCTTCTCCCTCACTACCTTTTCTAGGATTTTGGTGAACATAGATACCTCTAAGAATCACTTTGAAAAAATCACTTCGCAAGTTGGTGAGTTCTCCTTGTCCCAACCCCTTGATTATGAAGGTTTATCATTTCACTACTACACCTACTTCTATACTGGATACTTGACAAAAAACTTCAGTCTCCTCAGGAAAAATAAAGAGTCTTTTTGGTGTAAACACTTCATTCCCAAAATACTTAGATTTTTGGATGCAGACAAAGAATGCGCTTATTATGAAGGTGAGGACTCTGACTCTTCTTTAGAAGATATTGATACCCATATTGCAAATGAAGACCTAGAAATTTTTTTTCACTTTGAATATGAACTACTGAAATATCTAGTCTATCCAAGGAAGATTATGCCCATGCCTATCTCTTCTTTCATTCCATCTTTCTCTCAGGTGGGGATGTTTAATCTTGTTATACCTAGGGCTGATTCTATCAAAGGAACAACTATAGAAGATAAATCCCTACCCCATATTATAATTTTGATATCCTCTCCAATCCAATCGACTAAAAATAAGAAAGGATGGATTGAAGTTCAAAAAAATAAAAAGGTAGAAAACCAATGTCTCAACCCTCTAGTATGTATCTTTGCTCAGGGGGACCTTGTGTGAAAACTTATAAGTCTAGTGGTAATGGGGTCAAGCCCCCCTAATAAGTTTGGAAGAAGCTTCACATAAGTTCCTGGGAAGTATATTTGTTTTTTGATTGATTATTGGCAAAAAATTTAGCCACCTACTTTGTTACTGCTAGTAGAGGTGCCCCATTATAGCATTATTTTTTTCATCTTTCACTCCATTGTACAATGATACGGGGCCATTTAAAACCCATTAATTCACCTACCAAATAAAAAATAATTATATTTTAAATAATTATTTTATTTAACAATATATAATATAATCTAAATAAATAATAGATAATATAATTGGTAATATATCATTAGTAAAATATATTTATTCTAATTATTTCTAAATATAACTATTATTTAAACCTTTCTTTGTTGCATGATCAAAAATTTAAAAAATGGAAGATCCACTAAATTACATATCCATATCTATATGGTAAAATGAATAACCACATGGATAATAAATCAATAGGTGTCTTTAAACGATGTAAACATTTGTTTGCATCACCAAGCAAAATTTTGAAGCATACATAGGGCAAGTGAAGTGTTTGACATAATGGATGAAAAAAAAGTGGTTTCATGGAATGTTATGCCTCCAAGGTATGCACATAATGGTTTCCTTGATGAAATTTTAAGGCTTTAAAATGAATTTTCATATCTTGAAGTGCCAAGGTTGTACAATATGCAAAACATGGGTTCTCTGAAGAGGCATGAAGGCATTTAAGAAAATGCAGTTTGCAAAATTGGTTTCATGAAATGATATGGTTATAAGTCTAATGCACTTTTAATAGAAGTATTTAGGCTAAGTTTTGTAAATTAGCAAGGGATAGGTGGTGGTTGTACAATTGTATTTATCCTTTTTTATTGTTGCAACTAAACTATTATTGAAAAAATTAGAATATACCCATCCTTTCAAAGAGTTAAAGATAACAATAGACTTTAGTGCTTGGGCACTCCTCTTTTTCATCAATGGAAGCCCAACATGGATAGTATTGAAAACCCCTATGAAATTTATCTGAATGATGGCATGTTATTCTTAAATTTTGGCCTCATCTATGACTCCAATTTTTGCCACCACTGGGTTGCACACCAACACATCAACAAGCCTCCACTCGAATGACTCATTCATTTGCTTTGCCACAGTTTCATACTCACCCACATTTTTAGTCTCTTAGAAAACATAATAATTCAAATAGATATTAATTCTTTAAAATGGAAGGTGACTTTAATAAGATTAACCTTTGAACATATTTTATCAATGTTGACACAATGTTTAGCTAGACTTCCTATTGTTTTCTCTAATTTATATGAGCTTCTAGAAATGATTGTAATGAATGTTCCTTGAGAGAGAGCCTCTTTAGCAATAGCAAACCCAATCCCACTTGATCCACATGTTATCATGACATGCTTTCCTTCTATAGATTTCAGCCATGATGATGAAGCCTTGAAATCCATCCTTTCCTTTTGATGAGAAAGTTAATATAAACACCAAGCTGAATCATCATTTATTAATTTGATTCTATGTATTTTTAAAATATTTCTCCAAATATATATATATATATATATATATATATATATATATATATATATATATATATACTCTAATAACTACAACATTAAAAGTCACTATCCTTTATTTAAAATGTTGACCTAATTATTATTCATATCGTTGTGATGGGTATGGTGAAGGCAATCAATTATTATTTATATAATATTTATTTATTTTTAAAAAAACTATTTGTGTACTTCTAATAAGTAGTTTTATATTTTGATTGTTTAATAAGTATTAACAAATAAAACTTTGTATTTAAAATATTATATACTTATTTAAATTTATTGAACATTATATTTTTTTAACAAAGTGTACATCATATTTAAATACATAAAAATTTATAAAAAATTACATATGTGCCCTCTTTTTATGTGTAATTAAGTTTAAATTTTAAAATAAACATCTACACTCATCAATATAAAAAAGTCAATAATAATATAATTTTTTTGTACTTCATTAATTTAATTCTAAGTTTACCAAAAAAAATCTCCAAATGTATTGAGATTTATAATATCATAACTAGTGCATATATATATCAAGTATTAACTTCAATAATTACAATATTGGAAGTCACTATTCGTGATGTGTATTGTAAAGGCAATGAATTATTGTTCATACATACATACATATACACTTTTGCATAATTACTTTTATATTTTACTATTTATTTTATCATTATTAAGACAAGCAAAAAAAAAAAAAAAAAAAAACTTATATTTAAAATAGTATGTACTTATTTAAATTTATTTAGGCAGCCATCTTTTCTTTAATAAAGTGTAAATCATATTCAAATATATAAAAATCACACATGTGCCATTTTTTAATGTGTAACTAAGTTTAAAATTTAAAATAAACATGTACACTCATCAATATAAAAAAGTTATTATTGTAACTTTTGTACATCATTCATTAATTTAATTCTAAATATTACAAAAAAAAATTACAAATATCTTGAGATTTATAATGTCATAACTAATTTATATATCAAATATTAACTCCAATAATTACTATATTAAAAACCAATATCCCTTATTGAAAGTGTGGACCTAGTTCTTATTTATATATTTATGATGCATATTGTAAAAGCAATCAATTATTTTTCAAATAATATTTATTTCTTAGAAAAAAAATTGTGTACTTTTACATAAGTGATTTTGTATTTTATTATTTATTTTATTATTAAAAAAATTAATAATAAAATAAAATTTTATATTTAAAATATTACCATTTTTAATCCTTGTGGAGGCGGGAGCATCACTTTTTCATTACTTTTGTTCTGCTCAGCGAATCAAATAATTCCAAATACATATTACCATAACAAATATAAAATTTTATCAAAAATTTAACCAAAAAAATTGGAACATGTTCCTTATTTAAACATATTTCACCAGAATTGAATGGACCATTAACATATAACATATATTATATTTTGAAAAAATTGGGGCAATTAATACTAATACTAGTAAATTAAAAACGGTAAGTGAATCTACTACAATTCTTCCACCATATTCCCATCCTAACTTCATGACATTAGTTTGAAAAAAAAAAAAGAAAAAAGAGTTTTGTGTTTTCATTTAGAAATTCGCTGTTGGTGTTAATGGCACTTTGAAATGTATTTATTTATTATTCTTCATTCATTTATTATTATTTCTAAAATAGTTTTGGGCATAATAATAAGTTTCATAATTCTCAATTTCAAGATTAATTATTATTTTTAATTCCCACCTCAATATGACATATAAAACATATTTCAAGGCAATTGTTACTAGTCTCAATATGAAACTGGATGGACCAGCTGCCATCCAACTGAATATTTATGATTATTTCATAAACATAATTGAACATGGTGAAGCCTATGATAAGATACTCTTTAACTATTCTTTCACTATTTTGATATCTTTTCTATAGCAGTAGTTTATATGAAATCTTGATTTACATTGAAAAATACCTCTACTAATAGTCTAGTGCTAATCATAGCTCTCATGGGATATGAGAACAAGGTAACAAGACCCCTCCTCAACTTGAACTGTTGAAATGGATAAAAGGAGGCTATTGACATATAAGAAGTAGCTCTCATGGCATATAAGAACAAGGTAACAAGCTCCTTTCCTAAATTGAATTGTTGAAATGGATAAATGAAGGTTATATTTTCTATTTTTCATTCTATTTTCATCATTTTTTAATATATTTTTAGGATTTCAATTTATAAACATTTGTTATCTTGGGTTCAACATGTTTCTATCAATGATTTTTGCACATCCCAGTCCATAGTTTTATGCTTCAAATTCCCATGAAACTTTGCATCAAATGGTTTTGCCAAAGACTTTTATTTGTAACCATGTTCTTTTCACTTTTTCAATTGAAAAACTAAGAAACTCTTATGCAGACTGGGTAAAAAATTCTACGTTAATACTTTCATCTAATTTCACATCAAACTTTCTTACATCGACCAAAATTAACATTCATCATTTTATCATCACAATAAACTATAAAATTTACTACCAAATCATGAACTCAATTAATCATATTTTATTGTTGAATTGTATCATTAAAAACCAATAATAATTCATAATTAAAAACACACAATATTATCACAATTCATAATCCAAAACAAAAGAAGCAAACTTCTCATAAATGTTTTTGAATACAATACTCTCTCATGTAATATAATGTTATTCATTAAACCTTGTAATGATAATCATATTTACAATAATTATATGCAATTTTGGTTGAAATTTATATGTAATCAAATCCACAAAATTTTTACACCTGTCAGATCTCTACTTTGTTATTCATGTTACTTTTTGCATGTGCATTGTAACATATTAAAAATAATAAAAATTATTTTTATTTTTATGTTTTATATTATAAATAAATCAAATTATGCCTTTGCCATAAACTGTTATGGTTTTTTTTTTTTTTTTAAAAATTATTATTACTTTCTATTTAACATTTACTACTACAATAGACTTATACTGTAAATTCTTAAGATAAGGATTAGCCATTACGTGGCTCTTATCTTATGTGTAATTAAGTTTAAATTTTAAAATAAACATGTAAAGTCATCAATACAAAAAAATTAATAATAAAGTAGCTTTTATATATCATTTATTAATTTAATTTTAAATGTTATAAAAAAATTCTCCAAATATATTGAGATTTATACTACCATAATTAATGTATGAATATGTTAAGTATTAACTCCAATAACTATAACATTAAAAGTCACTATCCTTTATTAAAAATGGGGACCTAATTATTATTCATATAGTTGTGATGTGTATTGTAAAGATAATCGGATTATTGTTCATATAATATTAATTTATTTATTTTAAAAATATTTTTGTACTTTTACATAAATAATTTTATATTTTATTATTTAACTTATCATTGTTAAGACAAGTAATAAAAAAATAAAACCTTATATTTAAAATATTATATACTTATTTAAATTTATTGAACATCATCTTCTTTAAAAAAAATTGTATTTTTATGTAACTAATTTTATATTTTATTATTTATCTTATCATTGTTACGACAAATAATAAAAATAAATAAAACCTTTTATTTAAAATATTATATACATAGTTTAATTTATTGAACATCATCTTTTTTAACAAAGTGTACATCATATTTAAATATATAAAATTTTATAAAACATCGCATCTCTACCATCTTTTTATTTGTAATTAAGTTTAAATTTTAAAATAAACATGTACACTCATTGATCAATAAAAGTCAATAATAACATATTTTTTTACATAATTCATTAATTTGATTTGAAGTGTTATAAATATCTTTCTTCAAATATCTTGAGATTTATATCTCTAAAAATTAGAACGTTAAAAGCCACATTTCTTTATTAAAATTGTGTACCTACAAAATGGAAGTTTTACATAATTTTTAAACCTTGCCATACCAAAAATATTTAATCTTCTCCAACGAAATGACTAAATATATACAATTCAGTTCATGTAAATAGAAAACAACTAATAGAATGTAAGTAATTTTGGTAGATGTAATACCATTTATTTATAAATAAAACATACCATAGAACCCAATCTTTGCATTTCAGAGACCATGCAATTTGAGAGTTTGTAAATTTTGAAATTGTTGAATTTATTTCATCTATGTACGCCCATTTGATTGTATGTTGTTATTAGATTTAATTGTATTATGATAATATTGATAACTTTATTCTCTTCCAAAATATAGTAATGTTATTAATTTTAGATCTTGAAACTTTTTATGTTGCTGAAACAAAAGAAAAAAAAAATTGTAATATCATTTTTAAGGAACCAATTATGTGTTAATTAGAGTTTATCTTATTTTTCATAAGCATATTTTTTTTTATTTCTCCACTTTTAATATTTTGAGTAACTTGTTATATTTTTTTTCCAATTATTTCAAAGCTTAATTCCCCTTATTCATATTTATCATAGAACTTATAAACTCATTAAGATCATCATTGATATATGCATATAATGACTTAACAACATTTTGTTACTAAAGTGGATGTGATTAAATTATATATCTTCTTCTCTCTAACCCTTTTCTTCTCACAAATTCCAAAATTCACATTAAGGGTACATATATTAAAAGTGTTCACATTATGAATTGCCTGCTTTTCAATTTGTTTCTTTTAAAATCCCACATAAAATAATGGACATCTTATATAGATGTCTCTTCCTGCCATGCACTTGTATTCACTTTGTTAAAACTAAACACTTCAATTCTACTAAATTCTTATTTTTCCTTAACTATTCTAGCATTGTGATAATCAATTTATAAAAACCCATATTCATATAACTCCTATTTTCCCTTAGCTATTCTAGTGTTAAGATAATCAATTTATTTTTAAAGTAAAAAAAAAAGTGTGTAATTACTAAAAGTGTTTATTTTATGAAACTATTTATTTCCAAATCCTTTCTTTCTTGTGCCCACATTAAATCACGGCCATCTTATGAAGACTCTTTATGACACTTTTAAAATCGTTTAAAAATTAAAAAGCATCTTCCATAATGGGCTTTGAGTTATATATTAATGACACATACATTATCTACTTTTTTTCATGTGCATATTATATTAAACAAAAATAATTTAGATGTATTCAGTTAATAGTTTAATTTTTATATATAGTTGGGGGATAAAAGGAGGCTTATTTATAAACATGACTTTTTTAAAATTTTATAAATCTAAAATTTTATAGATAATTTGAGATATATAAATTATAAATTTGAAGATGGTATAAGAACATAAAAAGTTAGATTTCGAGTCTAGTTTTTAGAAGACTATTTTTTTTTTTAAATAGTTAATTATAATTAGATCAAACATTGAAAATTTGAAAATGAACTCTTATTTTTTTTTTTTAAATAGAGTAGATGGACTACCCTGAGGCTCACTATTTTTTAAGCAACATTTAATATTATGTGAAACCCTTTGGTAAAAATTTAGATAAGATCTTCTAGTTTGTAACCTATATTTTTGTAATAAATATTTTTTTTATGAATTTTTCAAGTAAATAGATCCTAAAAACTAACAAGAAATGAATAGCTAACCATGCGATGCACTCTAACTACCTCAAAAAATGAAAATCAATTTTTTTTAAAACTTTGTGTTCAATTAAACCTAGCTTGTGACCATATAAATTGTTTTGCACTTGAATCAATAAAAAATAAACTACATGAACATATATAAACATGTATATTTGTGACATGTAGTGACATAAAAAATGCATAATTAGAAATCAACATATTTTTGAAGCATCTACTATTGTCGTGAGAGCCAGAGGCTGTAACTGTCATTAAAATTGGAGAAGTAAATGATTTTCTCTTTACAGAAGGCTTCGTAGTTGTGTTGGCATCATATCTTACCAACACTCATGGGAGCAGGTGGAAGCCTTATCAAAGGCACGAGGACGTTAAGCACCAGATATTACGTATGCTTATAAAATACATTTGTTTTTATATTGTTCAAATTTAATTTATTTGTTACCCTCTATCAGACATCTTGGCAGATAATAATTAGCATTCCAAGAGATAATATTCCAACACCTTGTTTGATCAAACTGTTGAAAGCGTGCCAGCTTTAAAAATCCAATAAATTATTCCCAATCTAGGCTCTTCGAATTGAAGTTGATTAATTTCTATTAATTAATATTTGAAATTGTGAACTGGCTTTAATTGTAATTTTAAGGTATGCTTAATTTAGTAAATATTTGCATGGGTCGTCCAGCTAGGTTCTGGTATGGATTATGTAAGCACTAACCTAAACTAAATTAAGGTTTTATTGAGATAATTATAAATTAAATTAATATTCTAAGAAATTGTAGTCCATTAAATAAGAAAAAAATAATAATAATGTTCATTTAATTTCACTAATTAAATCAAAATTAGATCCCATGTTTTACGTTCATATCAAAGATTTGAATTTTACCTATATTTTGAACTATATCAATTGCTTCACATTTTGTTAAAATATATATTAGTTTAAATAATGGAAGATTTCTCCTTCCATAAAATTATAAGAATTCTTTTTGATAATAATATTTTAAGGTTTAAATTTTTAATAGATTAATTCAACATATAAACGTATATTATAATGTAAAGATATAATGTAATATATAAAGAATTTTTATTAAATTAGTTTTCTCTTTATGGTAGAATTTACTTTGTGATTATTTAATTTTAAAATTTAGATTTAAGTAATCTAGGATTAAAATAGAAAGAGATAGTCTATAGTATAAGTATGGTAGATTATCTCTAAAGTATGTCAATTATTTGTAAAAATTAGATAAAACATATGTTGAATTTATTATGTTTAATTATGCTAAAATAAAAAGTACTACGCTTGATTTTACAATGATAATGAAAATAAGATACTTAGTTGGTTCTGATGCTAATATAGATCCATATCTAGAATAGACAAAAAGTAGATCGAATTTAGATTCTAGATCAATCACTTGATTCTAAAAATTGTACTTTTGGAACTGCAGACACTTGTGTTGGCCAGGGATGGTTGTATTGATACTATTGTCTAACTCTAAAAGTGTCTAGTACATAATACCTATTGAATCTAGATGTGACCACATGGATGCTTATGGGTTATGTGTCACCTTCACTCTAATACAATCAGATCTAGTTTATGGACTGTCATTCCTTGTCAAATAACAAAAGCCTAATTTTTTATCTTCATATTCATTGTGAAAAAATTGGGTTAATGAGCACACGGTGTCGAGCTTCCCCAAAGACCCCTCTATTAATGAGCTTTAACTACATATTTAATACTCTGAAGAGGGCCTCAGACTTATGTAGTTATTCTCTACGTGTTGTTTTGTGTGTGAATCATGAAAGGTGTGATAAGCAAGTATAACAATGACCTCGATTGTAAATTAGTAAATATATCTCTTGGGATGATCCTTCATTATTTTAGACATGTAGATGTGTTGTCTATATGACTAATATGAAAATAGAAGAAAATAGGAAATATTTGCTCACTTGAGTCCTTAATTGAATTCTTTTGGTAAGTAGCCTTGGTTTGTGCTAGGTTTTTTTAAGTTAGGAATAAATGAGGGTTGATCTTATATTTATATAAATTCATTCATAGAATATCTTATATTAAATTACTTAGGTCTACCTTTAGGATATGTTTTATTTATAAATTGGATGAATTTAAGGTACTAGACATTTACGTTGGGATACGACACTTGCATTAATGTAGGTGTCTGATTGAGATGTAAATATCCAATCAACTAGGAAATAGGCACATGTCCAAAACTTAAAGAGATATAATATAATTAGGTTTATAGCATTCTGAGAAAGATAAAAGGCTTAAGTTATTATTATAACAATGTTCAGACTATAGAGATAAGAAATTAAGCATAAATAGATAGTGTATGTGAGCCTTTTGGTAGTGAAAAAAATATATAATCTGAAGGTACATCCATGATATGTATTTTCTAAGTTGTTTTTCACTTCAATCTACTCTTTATCAAGAGATGACCATGAGATTTGTCATTCCTTGAAAAGGGGAAGGTGATGACAACTATGAACTTTTTCCCTTCATTTTATAACTAATTTAGGATCAACCTAGGGCATGGTTGTGGGTATTAGACTTCACAAATGCAGTATATGTCAATAGTCTCTAAGAGATGCACTATTACCACTGAAATTTCAATGTGCTATACTTCACACAGGGTAAGGATAGTTATGAATACTTGAGTTCTAGGCTTATTCTTTCTAAACACAAAGGGAATGAAAGATTTTAGATCCACTAAAAAAACACAAAAGAGAGGGAAGGGTAAGGGAGAGAAGGAAAGCCTCCATATCTAAAATGAGATCAATGCAATGGACATTAAACTAAGTGACTCTGCCATAGTTATACCACTGTAGACTAAGTTTTACTAAAGTTCTACCTCTAAAAACGTACAATGGGGAGGGTCTGAGGGAACCAAAACCATGCCTTCAATGTGAATTTCTACTAAAGATTAGTACAAGGTGTTTATTATCGAAAACACATAAATGTCATATGAGAGTTTGTAGTTAAGCATACAAATTATCATCACTACCAAAAGAAAAATGAAAGGACTCACAAAAAGATTATAATAACTAAGTACATCATAATCATGACATACATAAAGTGACAAAGTGCTGATCCAATCAACCTAGCACTGTTGATCATTTAAAAAGGAAGATCACATAAAATTGAACACAAAAGAATTCCTTTTGTAGAAAATAGATATTGTATTCATTAAAAGAGTGAAAAACTACTGCAATAATCAATCTGGGCCACTATTTTAGTCTAAAGTTAAGAAAGAAATGCAGGTGAAATCCCGGTAATAATCCAACAACACTTTTGAGTAATTTTTTAGTTGACCCTAAGATACAATATGACTCTTCTATATATAGATAAGGATTGGGTATCACTTCCAAAAATCATGAGGATCACATTTTGGGACATGATGGCTATTCATTATAGTTACAACTGTATTTCAAAATTTAAAACAAAAGAAAATCCTAACAAACCAACAATAGATCTACAAAGGACCACTAGTAAACATGTGAAGGTGGCTAAGAGGGGTCAAGTCCCAAAAGTTTTGATTGGGTGTTTCTAATTTCTAACATGGTTACCTTGAGGTCAAACTCCTTATCGATCTTTTCCAATTTCATTGGAAGTTCCTTGAAGATCACCTCGACCTGACTACCAATCTCTTGGAATTAAAAAAAATACTTCTATTGACGCTTGGAATCTAGAGACTTGGTTGATGATCATATTGGAATGAATTGACAAGTCTAGCACCACCTAAGCTCCTTTTTGGCTTGCCTTGGTCACTTTCTACCTTATATCCTATTCTAATTGACCTAGGTGGACTCTGAATTCTCCTTGGTCGAGTAAAGTACCATCCAAGTGGAATATCACAAAGATATTAACCTCCTTGAAGTAGGTCAATATCTTATTCTCACCCTCATCCAAGGGTTCTATTGGAGTGTGGGCCAAGGCTAACCACTCCTCCATTATCATTCTCATGTTCCCAACATGTGTTTGGTATATCCCCAAATCTGAATTTAATTTGAGCTTTGAGAACATTCCCTTATTGACCACTACCTATAGCTTCTAACACTTCCCATCAATTTCTATGATCCTCCCCATATAGGCCCATGTCCATTGTATAATTATGTTAGTCTCTGCTTGAGTACCCACTAATATCCCAAGGATTGAGAAAAGTAATAGGAGGGAATTCTTAACCTACTCGATTAATCCAACTAGGAATGTACTCTTCACTTGGGCCTTGAGAGTCCAGACTTGGCTCTATACATCTTCAAGGAGTTTCTTGCAAATGTCATGGGTAGCTCAGAGGATGGATAGTTGGTCCCCAACCATATTATATTATTGATTATCATTCCACACCCTGGTGAGTAAACCAGATCCTGATGGGTCTACCATAACATCAGGTTCTCCTCTTAGATGAATCTTTGAGTAAGCATCCTCTTCATGTTCCTAGAGGCTCTATCAAAAATCCACTATATGTCAAGGTCACCCTGGACATCTATTTGTGGTGCATGTGACCCTAGAAACATCTTTCAAATTTTTGGGGGTGTAGGAGGTGTGGCTAAAATGGTGTTGAAGGATAGAGGACAATATGGAGGGGAAATGGAAGAAGTGGAATGAGTGAAAGAGAAAAGGAGTGGAGGTGGACGGGGTATGGGTAAAAAATGAGGGAGAATGAAAGGGAAGGCCCATGGGAACATTTTAGCTCAATATTCTTCCTAGGTGAAGTTCATCTAAGGTGGATTGCCCCTAATAATGGGTCATGGAATAATAGGGGTGAGATAGGCTAGTTGAAGGCAAAGCTAGTGGGGTCTTGGGTCAAAGAGAGGAGTGTGGAGCTAATAATCGATCTACTACCACTGGGGTTGACAAGGTTGAGACCTATGAATGAGGTCAAATTAGAGCTGAAGGCCTTTAGGCTAAATTCAGAATATGGGTCACTTTTTGTTTCTTTTTTGGCCTCTTTCCATGGTCTACTTTGGGTGTTTTAGTTGACAATCTGACTGTGATGGTGGGGTCTAGAAGGGCTGATGGTGGTGGACATTGAGTATTAGAGAATATTTCTAGGGTGACTAGAGTGGGGACTGAGAGGGTCCTTGCTAGAGTTAGTAGGATTCCAAAGGTTATAGGCATGCCTGCTATTGAGGGCATGCCTAAGGGAGGCCACAGGAGGACTCTAGGATATAAGATGGGAGGAACATAAGGGAATTTTGAAGTAAAGATGTTCATAAGGATTGAGGCTAATGATACTTGGGAAAAATATGGAGGGAAAGAAATGGGAAATAGAGGGGGTAGAGCCAAACTAGTTAGAACTAGAACAAGGAGTTGGAATGAGGAGGGAGTATGGGGTGGAAGGGAAATGGGAGGAGATGGAGGAGTGAGTGAGGAGACCTAAATGGGTGCCTCATTTTAGGCCCACTTTTGAGTTATTGTTCATGTTAAATATTAAAGGCTATGACACTGATGGTTGAGTGGGTTGCACATGTGTTTCTGAGTGTTATTTAGTCCGAGATTAGCTTTGTAGGGGCCTACTCATTAGTGCTATTAGAGAGGCAAAGACAAAAGTAGAACACAAAGAATAATTAGAAGAGGTGGAGGTAGAAATAGATAATGAGGAGTTGGGGGTACTGGTGGAACTAGAATGAGAGCTAGGGTTGGAGCTCAAAGAGGAAAAGGTGGCAGGATGCCTTAAAAGATTCTTTTGGAGATGGCCAGTGTTATTAGAGTCAAGTCCTCCACATGGACCGAGAAGGAACTGGAGGAGTTGTGGAGGGGCCTGCCTAAGCCTTCTTCCCTTTCTTATTTTTCTTCATTTTTATCTGATATATCACCTCCTGATCATTGACAACATTCAAATAGAGCTCATCATCATCATCTTTGGATTGATGGTTTGAGTTGATGTTGAGTCGAGTTAAGTATTGCACTAAATGGGCCGAAATTACCCCTTTAGAGTCTTACTATCAAATATTGCATTTTTCCAAGTCGAAGGAGTCTTTCCCAACCACCATATTTTATACTGAAGTGGATTTCTTATAAATGTGGCTCTATATGGTTATCAAGAGCCAAAAATATGCCTTATATTTATGATTTATGTAGAACCCAAAAATGTCATTTACCAATTGATAGGTGATCCCCTATTATACTAAGTGGTCAGGCACATAATATGGTAGATATAGGGGGTCTTGGAGGAAGCCTATGACTCATATTACTGTGTCATGTTTGTACAATTAGTAGTCCCCAATGGTTGTGATAGAGTCTTGGATTATCTTTAAGATTTGGGATGTCAGAGCTTCATCATTCCTCCTTATCCTTAATCACTCTCTCATTGTCCCATATTATCCCTATTCATCTCTAATCACTTCCTTATCATCCATAATCTCTCTTTCATTAACCCTTATTATCCTGTATCATACCTAATCACTCACTCCCCATCCTTATTCATCCTTAATCACTCTTTCCTCATCCCTCATAATCCATATTTTTTTCTCATCCCTATTCACTCCCTCCTCATCTCTCCTCATCCCTAATCACTCCCTCATTAACCTTTATTATCCCTCATCATCTCTAATCACTCAGGATGATAATCTCTAATCACTCCTTCATAGACTATCACCATAACTCATCATCCCTAATCACTCCATCCTCATCTCTAATGATCCCTAATCACTATTTCCTCATCCCTCATCATCCTAAATCACTCCCTCATTGACACTCACCATCCCTCACCTTCCCTTATCACTCCATTGATCCTCACCATCCCTCATCATCCCTAATCGCTCCTCCATCATCTAATGTAAGTATATACTCCAAGGCTATGGCACATAAGTGAGTCCCACTTGGTGGCCAAGTGCATCCAAACCTTAAAAAAATTAGGGTTTGAAGAAACCCCCTTCATTTGAATGGGGTTCGTTCTAACGCCCATGTGTACTTTTTGAAGGGGGTTCGAATGAACCCCCTTCGAACAAAGGGTGTCAAAGATTTACTTTAGCATTTTATCATTTTTTTATTAATTTAAATGATATTTGGGGGGGTTCGAATAAACTCCCTTTGTTTTAACCCCCTTCATTTGAACCCCCTTTGTTCAAACCCCATGTGGCATGAAATCCTCACCCATTGAAGTGGAAAGCTATTTTTGGCTTAAAATTACCACTTTGGATGCCACGTATTAGGATGAAAAAATAAAATAAAAACATGTGGCTCTATATATAAATAAATATTTTTTTATGAGCTTTCTAATAATATAAATTTTTTAAATTTTAATAATATTTAATATTTATTTTCATTTATTTAGTAAAATATACTTATTAATAAAATAAAGTACCATACGTTTGAGGCACTGGAGAAAATAGGAGACTATGGCCAAAAAAATTTGAAAATTATCAATGTGCTTGATTTTAATGTCCTTGTTCTAGTGGTAAATAAATTAGTCTATTTTGACATATATGTAAAAAAATATTGTGAGGAGAAGACCTAAGCATGGATATTCCTTTCCTTGATAATTAAAAAATTAATAAATAATTATTTTTTAATAAAAAAATAATCTTGCACTACATCTATGTTTCTAAGACCTCTTTGCAAAAAAATTTGAGAAAATATTTTATTTTGAAAAAATTTTGAGGAGAAATCAAGTACTCAATAAAAAAATTGTACACAAAACATACACACTGTGTATTTAGGTATTAAAATGTCTATTTTTTATTTTTTCAAAAAAATAATAAATGTTATCTACACTTTAAATGAAACATTTTATTAGTTTACACCATTTTCATATTTTATACAGTTAAATCACTATTGTTTATACAAATTGAGAAATCTTTAGATTTTTATTTTTTGTTGTCCCTTTAGTACCAAAAAGTAGGACACGGTATTATGCTTCAACTGTCTAGAGATATATTCAATTCCAATCATATATTTTTTAATCCATTATAATAGAAATTAACACTTTTCTAGGACTTGTTTTGTCAATACCCATTTGTGATAGTAAATTTTATCACCAAATGAATTAGGTGATCTTCCAAATTTATAGTAAAGTAACATAAGTAATAACACAAAGTAGAGTATAAATTTTAGTTCGTCAAATTATCTTTGTTGTACAGTTGACCAGATGAAAATTTATCGGTTCCACCTTTGGTAGCTTGGTTCAAAGGACAAAAATTAAACATAAATCTCTTGTGTAAGGGTCAAATTATAATACTGTGTCCACTAGTTGGCTAGAAAAACATTAAAAAATAAAGTTAAATTATACTTAATGAGTTTTATAAAAAAATAAATAAAAATGTATATGCACTATATATATATATATATATATAATATATATATATATATAGTGCATATACATTTTTATTTATTTTTTTATAAAACTCATTAAGTATAATTTAACTTTATTTTTTAATGTTTTTCTAGCCAACTAGTGGACACAGTATTATAATTTGACCCTTACACAAGAGATTTATGTTTAATTTTTGTCCTTTGAACCAAGTTACCAAAGGTGGAACATAAAACATATTTGTTGATTAATTTCAATGACTCAAACTCAATATATTTTGAGGATAATATGAAAGTGTATGTTGCCTCTTTATGACAAAAAGTGGCACAAAGTATTATACTTTGACCCATAATTTTTTGATTTTGAGAAGATTTGAATTAGATGTAAAGTTATTTGGTGTTTTCCATTCTTGTATGGCTTGAATCTTGGCTAGGTTCACACATGAACTCCTTGTGTGTGTAATGTATCCCAAATATTTTATCTCTTTCATGAAAAATAAACATTTATTCATGTTATTTTAATTTTTGTAAATTGTGAAACACGAGTTCAACATGGTGTAGATGTTAATCCCATATATTCTAAAGATTAATATGTCATAAAAGTAGGTTAAAAAAATGACATAGGTAAAGGGATTGAGGATGTTTTTCAACATCTCAATGAATGAATTCGATGCATGAGTTAACCTAAAAGGCATAACCAACTAGTCAATCAATCCTTCCTTTATTTCTTAAACTATATTCCAAATATTTAGAGGTTCAACATGAATATCATGATACCCAAAATTAAGATCAATTTTGTAAAGGAATTCTACACCATAGATATGGTATAAAAATGCCTTAATATTTAGATGAGGATAATACTTCTTCACTTTAATCTTGTTAAGATTTTTTTAATTGATTCACTTCAATCTGAAATACTTTGATTGTGGTCGATTCTGATATGAAATGACTGTCATGAGCAACATAGAAATCTGATCAATAGCATTTTTGAGACTATGCCTATTACCAAGCTCTCGCTTTTGTCACGCAGAAATAGTGAGTCTAACTGAGAATTTCATAGTACGGGCAATAAAACAAATAATTAAGTTTCCCCTCCAGCATATGATCCAGATTCTTTAGGTTTATCTAATACCATATGACAAGTCTCGTTTAGATTTGCACAATTTTATCATCGTTTACATACAAATATAATAACGCTGAACATAGTATACAGAGATTTATTAAACACACAGTAATAATATTATGTTACACTCTCTTATATTCTAGCTAATATATTAGCTATTATATAGTCAAAGAGATTAAAAACCAACTTCATATTAAATAAGGTAAAATAAAAAATTGACATGGTAATAGATATATGTATAACAAATTAATTTATATACAAAATATATTGTTTACAACAATATATTCGTTTAACTTATTAATCATTAATAATCATAATGATTATATGGTAAATAATCAAAAGTAAATGTTATTTTACCTAATGTAAATTCTAAGCATTGATAGTTCAAATGTCTCCAGTACTTTTGCAAAGAACCCATGTTTTGCATACCCTGTAACTTTGACACTCCAATAGATGACATCTTCTCTACACGTTTAATTCAAAAACCTTAAAATATCATTAGGGAAAGCTTTTTGTATATACCCTGGAGGCATATCATTCCATGAAACCACTTTTTGTTTCAGTCATTATGTCAAACACTTCACGTGCCTTCTGTATGCTTCCAAATTTTGCTTGATGGTGCAAGCAAATCTCTGTATGATTTAAAGACCCCTGTTGATTTATTATCCATGTGGTTCTTCATTTTATTATGTAGATATGCATATGTAATTTAGTGTCTCTTCCATTTTTTTAATTTCCATTCATACAACAAAATAATATTTAAATAACAGTTATTAATTATATTTCGAAATAAAATATAATAAATATATTTTACTAATGATATATTACTAATTATATTATCTAATATTTATTTGGATTATATTATATATTTTTAAATAAAATATTTATTTAAAATATAATTATTATTTAAAATATAATTATTATAATACATTAATTTTTTAACTTTAATATACTAATATGATGTATTATACTAATATCACGTATTATTTAATATAATGTATTGTATAATATATATAATTATATTTATATATATACAAATGAATATAACAATATATAAATGATTCAAGAAAATAATATATATGATTATATATAATTTTAATATTTTGTAATAATATATAATTAGTTATTTATGATTTTAATAATTTATAATGTATTATATAATTATTTATATATATAAATAATAAAAATGACATGAATATAATAATATGTAAATAATTTTAGAAAATAATATATATGATTATATATAATTTTAATATTTTATAACAATATATAATTAATTATTTATGATTTTAATATTTTAATTATATATTAAATTTATAATTGTATATAACAATATATTTATATTGATGTAAATAGATTTAATTGTGTAATATATTATATATAAAACAAATCGTAGTATAATTATTAAATTATATTTTCTTGTATAAAAGTCATTTGGATATATAGGCCATGTTTATGTAGAGCGACTCCCTAAATTTTTCAACCAACGATTTTTATTTAAATCATTTTATGAATTTTTTATTTTATTTTATTTATTTAAATGATCTTCGTTTTTCATCCATTAATCGGGCTAAAGCTCATCTGCGTCCAGGTTTCGTTCATCCCACTTTGAAAACTTTGCAGGCTTTGTAACTGATAGCCATCGCCATTTTTTTCAATCATCACCAAGTTTGCAGTAGCCATTAGGGTTTATATTTATTAATTTATATAATATTTTAAAATATATAATATATAAAGTCAAATATTATTAAATTAATTTAAATTAATCGACTTATTTAGAAGTTATATGTATGTTATAAAAAGCAATCAATATTGACCAATGAAATAATAAATCAATATCTAATATTTTAAATGATTTTTTGATATATGTTACATTAGTATATTAAAATAACCTTTTAATTACATTAGGAATATTAAAATGTTAAGAAACATATTAATATTAATCACTCAAACAATTTCATGATATAATATATTTAAAAAAAATTAATGCATAATATATAACATATTAAATATATAATATAATTTACTACAATATTTTAAAATAAAGAATATAACATATTAAAATATATATTATAATATGATATATAATATAATATATTAAGTAATTTATATGCAGTGTATTTAAATATATGATATAATATATTATAATAACTTATAATATAATATTTTAAAATTTATATTATAGTTTTATAATAAAATAAAATAATAATATATAATATATTAATATATAATATATTAAAATATTATATTAACTTATAATATTACAATATATTAAAATTTATTAACATAAAATACATATTGCTCATGCATCTCTTCCACTTTTGGGGAAACTTCTAGTTATTGTTCATATAATTGTGATGATTATTGTGAAGGCAATAAATTACTATTCATATAATATTTATTTATTTCTTTAAAATTTATTTTTTACTTTTACATAAATTTTATATTTTATAATTTATCTTATCATTGTTAGGATAAGTAATAAAAAAATAAAACCCTATATTTAAAATATTATATACTGATTTAATTTATTGAACATTAACATTTTTTAATAAAGTAGACATCATATTAAATTATATAGAACTTTACAAAACATTATATTTGTGCCATATTTTTATGTGCACTTAAGTTTAAATTTTAAAATAAACATGTACACTTATCAATACAAAAAAGATGATAATAAGACAGTTTTTATACATCATTCATTTATTTAATTTTAAGTGTTACAAAAATCTTTCTCTAAATATCTTGAGATTTATAATACCATAACTTGTGTGGGGGAGGGAAGCAAAGGAGGGTGGGGGGTGAGGGGTAACGGGTTTACACTAAAAGCCACCTTCCTCTATTAAAAAAGTATGTAACTACAAAGTAGAAGTTTACATAATTGTTAAACCTTGCTATACCAACCAAAAAAAAAAAATCAAATCTCCAATGAAATGATTAAATAAACAATTCAATCCATGTCAATACAAAGCAACCATTAAAATTCAAATAATTTAAGTATATGGAATACCATTTATTAATAAATAAAACATACTACACAAACCCTTCTTTGTATTTTAGAGAGCATGTAATTAGAGAGTTGTAAATTTTGCAAATATTAAATTTATTTCATCTAAGTATGTCCATTTGATTCCATATATTGATGTTATTAGCTTTGGTTGTATTATGTTGATAACTTTATGTTCTTCCAAGGCATAGTAATGCTATCATCTTTCATTGTTGAAACTTGTTATGTTAGATGAAAAATATACTTTTCTATAATATTATTTTTAGGGAACCAACTAAGTATTAATAAGTGTTTCTCTCATTTTTCTTAAATATAATTTGTTTTATTTCATTGTTTCTCATATTTTGAGCAAATTTATCTATTTAATTTTTAATTGTTTCAATTCTTAAGCCTATCTATTCATATTATCCTAAAATTCTAGGCACATCTGGATAATCATTAATATGCATATAATTACTTCATGACCTTTTGTTACTGAAGTAGATGTGCTTATATTATACATTTTCTATTTAGACAATCAGTTATAATTTTTTAATATTTAGTATTTCTTTTAGTATGAATTTTATGATTGATGAAGAGTGTGGACTTCACATAATTTATGAGCATTGGTTAAGTTCAACTATTGAATAAAAAGATTAATTATTAGATGGGGTTCAATAATTATGTTACGTATTGAAAAGGGAACCAACTATTTTTTTTATAATATATTTATTTATTTATTTGTGTTTCTATATAAATAATTTTATATTTTATTATTTATTTTATAATTATTAAATTTTGTGTGTGTGTGTGTATATATATATATGTATGTATGTATGTATGTATGTATGTATGTATATATATATATATATATATATATATATATATATATATATATATATATGTATATATATATGTATATGTGTATGTATATGTGTGTGTGTGTGTATATATATATATATATATATATATATATATGTATGTATGTGTATGTATAGATATATATATATGTATATATATATGTATATGTATATGTATATATACATATATATATATATATATATATATATATATATATATATATATAACATTATTAGTTTTTCATAAAGTGTATATCATATTCAAATATATAAAACTTTATAAAACATCACATTGTGCCATATTTTTATGCACAATTAAGTTTAAATTTTAAAATAAACACGTACACATGCCATATTTTGATGAAGAGTGTGGACTTCACATAATTTATGAGCATTGGTTAAGTTCAACTATTGAATAAAAGGATTAATTATTAGATGGGGTTCAATAATTATGTTACGTATTGAAAAGGGAACCAACTATTTTTTTTATAATATATATATTTATTTATTTGTGTTTCTATATAAATAATTTTATATTTTATTATTTATTTTATCATTATTAAACTGTGTGTGTGTGTGTGTGTGTGTGTGTGTGTGTGTGTGTGTGTATATATATATATATATATATATATATATATATATATATATAATATGTATAATATATATATATATATATATATATATATATATATATATATATATATATATATATATATATATATATATATATATATATATACATATATATATATATATATATATACATATACATATTATTTATATATATATATATAACATTATTAGTTTTTCATAAAGTGTATATCATATTCAAATATAAAAAACTTTATAAAACATCACATTGTGCCATATTTTTATGCACAATTAAGTTTAAATTTTAAAATAAACACGTACACTCATTAATACAAAAAGGTAAATAATAAGGTAGTTTTTTACCATATTTTTATGTGCAATTAAGTTTAAGTTTTAAAATAAATAAGTACACTCATCAATACAAAGAAGTCAGTAATAAGGTAGCTTTTGTACATCATTTACTAATTTGAATATAAGTGTTACAAAAATCTTTCTCCAAATATCTTGATATTTATACTACCATAACTAGTGCACACACACACACACACTAAAACATTAAAAGTCACCATCATTTCTTAAAAGTGAAGACCTAATTTTATCGAAGGCATGTTATTGAGGAGCGAAGCCCCAAGATTCACCTCACAATTTTTGAGATTTGCATCTTGGTCGGCTGTGGTTTCGGAGTGTGGTTTTTGTCTCACACTTTTGATATTCACTTGTTATGCCAACTAAACACTACCACATGTCTACCTAATCAGAGACACCCTATTTTGCTAAAAACAATTTTCTAATTAGGTAAAGACACATGTGGGTAGAGAAGGTTTTATCTAAATGACCAGGGAATAGAATATATCAATATTTTGAATGCTAAAAGGTTAGAGATGAACATCAAACCAAAATCCTAATGATAAAACTATTTTGTTTTTGGTGATTTACTGCTACAGTAAACCACATATGAGCTACACATTGAGGCTTGAAAATGTCATATATGAGCTAAGTCTAACTAGTTTTTTTTTTTTTCCTCACATATATTGTTGATTGGGTTCCCCAAAGAAAGATGCAAAATTCTTTTAGGGGTTCAATGACATAATAGTTGGCCTTATCACAAATAACTATTAGATAAACAAAGTATTTACAAATAGTTAGCCTAATGTATTACCAAGTACTATTTAATGCATCATCACAAATTAAAAAATGATTTTTTTAAAAACTTTATACAATAAAGCTCAAAACGCGTGCTTGTAAGATATGTTATATATAATGTATTTTTCATAATTACCAACACATCAATTGTTAACAAGCCAAACCAAAACAAAAAACAGTTGAAGCTAGGGCTTCATGATAGGTTAGCTTCAACAATAATAAAAAATAAGTACAATTGCACAACCACCACCTATCCCTTGCTAATTTTCAAAATTCAACCTAAATACTTCTATTAAAAGTGAATTAGACTTATAACCACAACATTCCAGGAAACCACTTCTTCAAATTGCATTTGCCTAATTGCCTTTGGTGCCTTTTCAGAGAGCCCATGCTTTATATACTCTATAACTTTGGTTCTCCAAGAGATGACATATGCTTGACACATTTCATTTGAAAGCATTAAAGCATCATCAGGGAATCCACTTTGTGCATAGCTTAGAGGTATATCATTCCATGAAACCACTTTTGTTTCAACCATTATGTCAAACACTTCATGTGCCTTGAACATATGTTTTTAAATTTTGCTTGGTGGTGCAAACAAATCTTTGCATGGTTTAAAGACACTTGTTATTTTATTATCCACGTGGTTCTTCATTTTACCATGTGGATATGGATTTGTAAGTTAGTGGCTCTTCCATTTTTTAATTTCTATTTATGCAACAAAGCGAGATTTAAATAGCAACCATTAATTAAATTTAGAAATAAATTATAATAAATAAATTTTACAATGATATATTACCAATTATATTATCTAATATTTATGTAGATTATATTATATATTTTTAAATATAATATTTATTTAAATAATTATTATTATAATACCATTTTTAAATTTTAGCATACTAATATGTGTGTGTGTGTGTGTGTGTCTACAATCAATGAGATGTGGGTGAGTTGGTAAAGTGATTTGGTTGCTTCAAGCACCATCTAGGTTCAAATCTTAGTATGGTATTAGAGGTCAGATGTGGTCAATTGTCGGTATTCTTGGGTTAGTTGTAGTTGATCTCTGGTATTCTTAGCTCAGTTGTGGTCGATCGTAGATATTCTTAGGTCAATTATGATCATTCATTGGTATTCTTAGGCTATTTGTAGTTGTTGTTGGTATTCTCAAGATGGTTGTGGTCATTGTTGATAAATATGATACATGTCATAGATGATCACTTGGGGATCTAGCCATCGATTGTGCCCTAGATTGGTTGAATCTCTAGTTAAAGTGAATATATATATATATATATATATATATATATATATATATATGATTCTAGAAAACAATACATATGATTATACACAATTTTAATATTTATGATAATATATAAATGATTATGTATTATTTTAATATTTTAATTATATATTATATATATAATTGTATATAATAATATATTTATATAAACGTAAATACATATAATTATATAATATATTATATAGAAAATTAAAAAAATTGTAGCATACTTATAATTGTTTATAAAAATATATTAATATAGATGTAAATATTGTAACCCAAAAAAAAAAATTGGAATTGTATATCAAAGTACGTTTTTAGATGTGTGTTAGACCCACTTACTTTGGTTGTTAACACAAGTGATAACATTTAGTGCACTTACGTATGCACAACTAGAATAGGAGGGGAACTGAGATAATTATCTAGAGGTAAATACATATAAAAGGTGTTATGGGGAAACATGTTATTGTATTAGATAGTTTATAGGGTTTAGGGAATATCAATGTATGCATATACGGAAAGGACCTGAGTGCCATATGTGGCACTCTTACTTCCACATAAGACCATTTTTAAGTCTTTAACCTTAGGTAAAGGCCTCACTCTCCTCAGTGGGTTTCAGTCCCATTTAAGGATGATAAAGTTAAATTATTCAATTAACTAGGCACGATGACTCTATTTTCCTAAGCTATCATTTAGGTTAACCATAAGTTAAAATGCATGTTTCTAGTCTAAACATAACTCATACAAGTAAACATAATCAAAAACTAAAAATCAATTCAACACGTGTAAATTTGTAATCATTCATGAAGAAGAATATTTTATTGCATAAAGAGAAAATAGATCTAGAATACAAGGTTCCATAGTACTACGGACCGAGGTCATAAATGTTGTACAACCTTTAAGGTCACCACATTACTTGTATAATTTATACATCATTTACTTACCAATATAGGTGCCATTACTAGAATAACAATTAATGATATAGTTATAATCAACATCTTTACTCTATAAGCATTCAAAAAACAAAATCATATAACCATTTAGATTGGCATAGCCACTGTGATAATAAAAGAGTATAAGATGTTTAATCAATTGACCTTATCTATCTATTTGTTTTAAGAGAAGTAAACTCATGTAATTACTTTAAAATGAAGTCAATTTGGTTAACTAATTAAGAAAGAATTATTTTCTTTTCATACAATATTACGCAATTATATTAGTAAATTAATGCCTAAATAAATTAGTGTGTTAGGAATAAATTTATATTCAGTTGGACTAGATGAAGGAAGCAAGTGTTTTATACAACATCAATGATTAAACACATAATTAAACATCTTCAAGTAAACAAAATTCACTTAAGTTTCAAAATGAGTGGAACCCAAATAGAATGTTCCACTTAAGGAACTCTTACAAATTTATCTATTGTGTAGCCAAGGCAACAAGGTAGGTAAGTTCAAATATCATAAACGAAAGTGAAACATATACAACCCAACAAGAAAGAAATCGACAAGCATGTTGGTATTAGTAAATCAACTATGCCTCATTAAATAGAATATAAGTGACATATAACTTGGTTATCATCTTCCATTGAATCATAAGAAAAACAGTATCCTAATTTCCTTCAAGTTCCTTTACATATACATATGCATATGCATATGCATATGCATATGCATATGCATATGCATATGCATATGCATATGCATATGCATATGCATATACATATACATATACATATACATATATATATATATATATATATATATATATATAATTAAATCATGAGATTTAATTAACCCTATTTCATTTATTATGTAATGAAAGCTTAATGTATTAAGTTTTAGATTACATATATGTGACATATGTGTCTTAAGAAATGAAAGTAATAATTTTCAAATCAACATATGCAGAGTATATACCTTACACACAATCAGGTATGTTTCAAATGCATGTTTAGAAGGGAAGAATATAATAAATGAAATAGGGTTAATTAAATCTCATGATATATATATATATATATATATATATATATATATATATATATATATATATATATATATATATATATATATATTTTGAGATTTAATTAAACCTATTTCATTTATTATGTAATGAAAGCTTAACATATTAAGTTTCAAATTACATATGTGTCTTAAGAAATGAAAGTAATAATTTTCAAATCAACATATGCAGAGTACATACCTTACACACAATCAGGTATGTTTCAAATGCATGTTTAGAAGGGAAGAATTGGGTTTTTTTTCCCCATGAACTAACTACCAAAACTTTATGCATTGCTGAAATGACTAAGAGCCCCATATACATCTATGCATTTGTATACATAAAGTGATAGGATAAAAAAACTATTAAACTTAGTCAATATAAGTCAATAACATAACTTATATCTAATTGCCTATATAATATAATTAAGATCATTTTAATTCATACAGATTTTTAGAATTAAAAACCTAGTATAAACATCTAAGTGAGTCTCAAGACATTTTTCATAGATTTTTATGATAATGAATATAAAGGATTGATTGCATATTGGTATTATATCCATCTTAGATATAATTAACATTATAATAAAATGTTAAATCAATGTAAATTTCATGCATTAAATATATAATATAATAGACTACAGTATATTAAAATAAAGAATATAATGTAATATTCTATATAGATAAATATCATATTAAAATTAAAATTATGATTATAAGAAATAAAATTATAATATATTAATATAAAATATATTAAAATAGAATATAATATAATAATTTATAATATATTAAAATTTAACTTATAGATGTTACATTACCTATGTTAAAATATCCCCTTAGTTACATTAGGCATATTAAAATATCAAGAAACATATTAATGTTGATCACTCAAACAATTATATAACATAATATATTTTAACTCATAATATTATATATATATATATATATATATATAGAGAGAGAGAGAGAGAGAGGATATTTTGAAATCATATTAAAATATAATATTAAATTTATAATTATGATTATAAGAAATAAAATTATAATATATTTTACATTAATATATTATAATTTTATTTATTTCTTATAATCATAATTATAATTTTAATAACATATTTTAATATGATTTCAAAATATCATATCACTATATATATATATCTCTCTAAAGTATTCCAAGGTATACTTTAGAGAGATAACTATATATATCTCTCTAAAGTATTCCAAGGTATACTCTATATCTCTCTCTCCAAAGTATTCCAAGGTACACTTTCGGGATAACTACTAGTTATTTTTATATAATTGTGATGAGTATTGTGAAGGCAATCAATTTTGTTCATACAATATTTGTTTATTTCTTTAAAAAATATTTTTGTACTTCTACATAAGTAACTTTATATTATATTATTTATCTTATAATTATTAGGACAAGTAATAAAAAAATAAAACCTTATATTTAAAATATTATATACTTATTTAAATTTATTGATCATCACCTTTTTTCAATATAGTGTACATCATATTCAAATATTAAAACTTTATAAAATATCACATTTGTGCCATCTTTTTATGTGCAATTAATTTTAAAAATTTAAAATAAACATGTACACTCATCAATACAAACAATTTAAATTTATTGATCATCACTTTTTTTCAATATAGTGTACATCATATTCAAATATTAAAACTTTATAAAATATCACATTTGTGCCATCTTTTTATGTGCAATTAATTTTAAAAATTTAAAATAAACATGTACATTCATCAATACAAACAAGTCGATAATAATGTACCTTTTGTAAATCATTCATCAATTTAATTCTAAATGTTACAAAAATCTTTCTCTAAATATCTTGAGATTTATAATACCATAATGTGTGTGTGTGTGCGCGCGCGCGCACGAGAGAGAGAGAGAGAGAGAGAGAGAGAGAGAGAGAGAGAGAGAGAGAGAGAGAGAGAGAGAGAGAGAGAGAGAGAGACTAAAAACCAGAACATCAAAATCCACCTTCCTCTATTAAAAGTATGTGCCTACACAATAGAAGTTTTACATAAATGTTAAACCTTGTTATACCAAAAATAATCAAAGTTCTCCAATGAAATGAATAATTATACAATTCAATCCATGTTAATTGAAAACAACCAAAATAATTCAAGTAATTTTGGTAGATGGAATACAATTTATTTATAAATGAAACATACTACACAAACTGATCTTTGCATTTCAGAGAGCATTTAATTTAAGAGTTTGTAAATTTTACAAATGTTGAATTTATCCAAGTAAGGCCATTTGATTGTATATGTTGTGGTTATTAGCTTTGGTTGTATTATGGTAATGTTGATAACTTTATGTTCTTCCAAGGTATAATAATGTTATTATCTTTCATTGTTTAAACTTTATATGCTGCTCAGATAATATATATAATTTTTTATAATATTATTTTTAGGGAACCAACTACTTATTAATTAGAGTTTATCTTATTTTTATTAATCATAATTTGTTCTATTTCTTTGTTTCCCATATTTTGAGAAATTTTATCTATTTCATTTTTAATTGCTTAAATTCTTAAGCACACCTATTCCTATTGGCCCTAAATTTCTAGGCACATCAGGATCATCTATAATATGCATATAATGACTTCATGACCTTTTGTTACAAAAGTAGATGTGTATATATTATATATCCTTTTCTATCTAACCCTTTACCTCTCACACCTTACATAAGTCAAAATAGGAGTAAAAATACTAAAATTTTTCACATTATAAACTACATGCTTTGCAACTCAATTCTTTTAAAACCTCACATAACATTAGGGTCACCTTATGCAAATGCTTCTTCCTATCATATAATTGTACTTAATTTATTAACGTTGAAGACTTTAGTTGTACTAAATTCCTATTTTTCCTTAGCTACTATAACATTGTGATAATCAATTTATAGAAACTCATATATACAATTCATATTTTCCCTTATTTACTCTAACATTAGAATAATCAATTTATTTTCAAAATTCAAAACAAGTGTGCAAGTACTAGAAGTATTTATTTTATCAATTTATTTCTTTCCAACACCTTTCTTCCCTATGCCCACATTAAATCACTATGATTTAATGAATTTATTTTATCATGTGAGGATGAAACAAATATGTGACCCATGTGAGGGTATAAAATTAGGATGGAGCGCAAATGATATGTCCTAATAGTGTCATAGGTGAAGAAAAACATTATATCCTTCAATATGGACAAGATATGACAATAAATATATTATGTGTGATAATCATAATGTGACTAGGTGTTAGCAATGTATAGAGTATGAGAGACCATTTAATAATATAAATGTAAGATCAATATGCACATGGGTGTAATAAGCTCCATACAAGTAAAATAAGATCAATGAGGCTCATGCAGAATGTATAAGTATCGTGTGCCTAATGGCAATATATAATATGGGTACAAAATCAATGTAATAGTGTAATGTCCTCAATAGCTTGGGATATGATCCATGAATCTCATGAGAAATTACTCCAAATGGTATTGTATTGATAGTAGACTCTAAGAATGTGCAGGGTTTCTAAAACATTGAAACAAAAAAAGATTCATCTTCAACAATACTAGTTATTTACAAGTTTGGTGGTATAAGAAAGATAATTTTCCATTGCCACTGATGTATAACTATAGAACCATTTTCTAGTTTAGTCTTATAGGGTTTAACTTCAAGTTTATTCTTTAATTAACTAGTAAAATAATGATTTAATTTTTGTTAGAGGTAAGGAGATTTTAAAACTTTACAATAACAATTATTAGAATAACTTTTTTTTTTAAACATTGCACATTGAGATACGAGTGATTATTTTACATCTTTCATATAAATTTCTCTATAATTTCATGGCTTATGAAGATTATGATTATTTGGCTCTTTTATTTTTATAAATGTTTGATCAAGTAACTAGTAAAATAAGCATTTAATTTACATTAGAGGTAAGGGGAGTTTAAACCTTTACAATAATAATTATTAGAATAACTTTTTTTTTTTTAATTATACATTGAGATACAAGCGATGCTTTTGCATCTTTCATATAACATTCTCTATACTTTCATGGTTTATGATGATTATAATTATTTATCTCTTTTATTAGGAGAAGTGTTTGATCTTCGCAAACATTTGACCTTCTAACAAATTTGTAAATATTATGAGATCTATGAAACACCCATCTAATTTTTAAGTTTGTTGGGGTTACACTTGCCCACCTATTCTTTAATGTAAATTATAATTTTTCCATCTCTAAACCAATTTTTAGTCTTTCTTAAATATTAATATCATTATATCGATATCACACTACCACAATTCAAACTCTAATGCCTTTCTAACATACAAAATCTTAAATGTAAAACAAACAATTATATAAATTTTATTTTGATAATAGTCATGTATCATTAGGTACAAAGGTTTTCCATGATCCTACTTATAAATTTTTTTTATAATAGTTCCCGTGGAAAAGACTTGGATAACACTCAGCTACTAATTGAGTGCCTTGTATTATATCTCGTAGTTAGGTTATTTCTACAATCACTAATGATTAAAATGCATAATCAATTAATATGTTTACTACTACAAGTGAAGGCTATTATTTGGAAAATAAAAATAGGAAACTAATAACAAATGTTAAAGGTGGATGAGTATGAAAGATTCAAAATTCATAATCATAGCATAACAAAATCAAAAGGTTTCCTTCCATTATATGATTTGTTTTCAAATTATTAAATTTGTTCAAGAAATTATATTTGTTTACATTCTGTGATTAGATACAATTCATAAACACAAACACAAACACAATTTTTTTAATATATAATTAATATTATAATTATCATTAACCAACCTTGTGGCCCTTATAGACACTCAATTATGGCTTGCTTTAGCAAATTTTCAATAACACTTGCACTGATAGTCTATGTTGGTTTTGTTTTCAGATGGTTGTGATGTAGGTATCTTGGATCGTTGATGTGACATGTTACATCATGGTTGATGATCATATTCAATACATTATATCCTTAAATGTATATTGCTTACATTGGATTCATTTTATCTTGTTTTACGTATATATTGTTTTAACTTAGTTACGTTATTGTATAATATTGATTTAGCATGTTTCACTGATGTAGTTTGACATTGGTTACCCTTACAACGATTGATTGTGCTTTATAGGACATACTCAGGGTCATGGTTATCAAGACTGACTCAGTTTCTTATCCAGATATTTATGACTATGCTTAAATTATTAATTCATGTTGATGATTCATTTTGAATTAATTATCTTTATTATTATATCAGCATCATTCAATACTACTGATGTCTTATTTGGTAGATGTAGGCACCAGGGTGCGAGTTAGGATCAGTGTTGGGTTTTGGCATCTAAGGTATACTACAGGTTATTGAGTAGTTGGAATGTCACTCCCATAGATATAACATGTACTATGTGATATTGAACCACCATTGTTATGTCCTATTGTGTTATTGTTTTCATCATTATTGGTCTAACCTTAGTTTGAGCATGTGTGTTCTATTCTTATTTCCTAATTGGGATTATCGATTTTTGGCATTGTCATTCCTCATGCTTGTCCTTATGTGCTTGAGGTCATTTTCGCATCTTGGTTATCCTACCTAGGTATTGTGAACTCTAGATGATTAAATTGTAAGAGTGGTTCATCCTTTTAACCTAGTTGGCTGGGTTTAACTAGACCATTTTGGGTATCTTAACCTTGGTAGACATTTAGAAACTCCTTCCTTCATGGTGGCTTGACTTAACCATGATTATGTGTCAAATTTTTGATTTTATTGATCATTATTGTTTTAATAGTTTTTATTAATTATTAATTATTAATACTTTGATACTTCTTTTGTTATTATTTTAATCGATTTATGAATTTCATTTGGGTGTATTAATTAATTGATAATTATTATTATCATTTTAATAGTTTTATTGATTTTGTTAATGTTTTAGTTAATGACTTTATTTCATTATCAATTATATTATCTTTAATTAATATTTATTTATTAATTTGGTCGATTTACATGTTATGATCATTTTAATAACTTGTTAATATCATTAATTGTAGTTATTAATGATTTTGTATCTTCATTATTTAATAATTGTTATTATTATTTTAATACAGATTTTTTTTGTTACTTAAATTATTATTTTATTTTCATCTTGGCTAGTAAAAGGCGTTGGTGGTTTATGAAATAAAAGGGGGATGATATTTTTCTAGTAGATTCTATTTTAAAATTCTCTTATTTTTATTTTTTATTCCTTTATCATATGGAGGATGTTATGGGATGTTGACTAGTGTTTTCAGATACCAAATATAGGGGTGTGTAGAAAAAGACAGGGAAGTAATGGAAATGGGAAGGAAGGACAACATATGATAGGGGAGATGGGGCAAGCAAAGAGGAGGAAACCAGGGTGTGGCATAAATATTGAAGAAAGGAATGGGTTGTAAATGGGTGGGGGAGTAGGTGAATAAACTATGGTTGTTTTGGCCAAGGGAGTCGAACCAGAGAAAAATGGAGAGGGGAATGCAAGAGGGAGACGAGGGACTAATTTTTAAATTTTATTCTATTTTCTTTTATTTTTCCTTAGCTGGAGCGTTGACTACATAAATAAGACATTAGGAAGGGCATAAAAAAATAAAAATTCTAAGGGAAGAAAAGCGTATAAGGGATGCATAGGAAGAAGAATAAGGAAGGATGACTAGGGGATGCATGGAGGGGGAGTTTGGTTTTGGATTGGTGTTAGAAATGGAGGAGAGTGGAAATGGGTCAAGCTAGGAAGGAGTGAAGGCTTGTTGAACCAAGAAACCCAAGAAAACCTCCATAATGGCCTACAACCTTTCTTTCCAAAAAAGTCATGTTCGTTTTGAAACGGGGCATCATATTTTATTAATTGTGATTTCCTGCTCTAAGGATATTATAGAATCTATAATAGACCCAAAATAAGGTCGATTCAAAACTGATTAACTCGATTCTGGATGCTATAGGGCTATTTTTAGTTTTATTGAAACTACGTTTTGAAAAAATGAAAGGAAGTTTTAAATTTTTGAAATTAAATCTTATGATGTGGACTGTGGGGGTTTCAACCCCAAATAATTGATTAGTGGGAATGGCTCTTTATTTACGTTAACCTCACCTAGACATAGCATGGTTACCTCATCTTGCATAAATTAACATAGTGGTGTGGGGTTTATTCTTTTGTTTATATTTTTTAGAAGTTAAGGTCTTCCCTTTATGTAATTTTGTTCAAAACTTGCTATGCTAAACATCATGAGTGATCTCCTACCTCCCTGGTAGCACTCAAATTCAACATCCCTTTTTGGGTTCATTATTTTGGGTGTGTTTCATATTGATAATGTTTGGCCAAAAATTATATGTTAAAGGGGTAGATGATTTCAAACTTTATGCCTTCCCATTTATGTGGATATATTCATGCTTCCTTTATATGTTATTATATTTAAGTTCATTATGCGAAGTATCTTATGTAAATGAGAATAAGCCTCTCAAAAAAAATTAGGTCTTCTTGCTTCATGATTTTGTTTGGGATCTAGAACCCCTTGACTGCCACTTGACACCATATCCTCTGCCAGTTATTTATATACTTTTTGGATTTTAGATCGAGTTGTAATAAAATTGATTATCCATGCTATTGGTAAACCTCTCTTTTACTCCTAATGTTGGAGTGGGTTGTTTTTCAACCTATCAAGTTGAAATTTCCAGTCATACACTGTTGATTATGTTTTTTCTTTTTTGTTTGAATGAGGTCAGTTCATTACTTGGTTTCGGATTGTAAAATTAATCAAAGAAATAAATGTTGGTCATACTTGGTCATTCTAAACCAACATGAGCTCCTTCTCTATTATCAATGTTATGCCTTCCCCTTTTGATTCAATTGAGTTAATATGAATTTTGCGAGTTGATACCCTTGAGTCAAATTAATTTACACTTAGATAAGCCCATGATTTGGCTGACTATTATAGTTTTCTGTTTTCTATATTGCTTCTTTTGTCTTTGTGAATGGTTTTGTAAGTCTTTACTGGTGGCTCAATATTATGTGTATACTTTCTACCTCACTCGAGTACCTAGTTACCAAAACCATCCACCAAACTAATGGTTGGGATGGTAAATACCACAAATGGTTGGGCTCATAGAGATTTTTTTGAGGGGTGTCTATCTTTACAGTGTTCGTCCTTCACTGCTGATGCACCTGGATTCATATGGTAGCTTGTCTCCCACCCATACCTATTGCAATATGACGTTGGCATGTTAGATTGTGGTTGATTATCTATTTTATGTTGTCATGCTATCTCATTACCTTATGTAGCTTGGTAATATTTCTATGTTGGAATATGGACATTATTGAATAGGATGTTGACTTGAAGGCAATTCTTGATGATAGTTGTATGGTTCTTATACATTTAACCAACTGTAATTATTCCTTTGGTACATATTTACTTTGGGCACTATTTACCATTTGAGCAGTAGTGTAATTCTAATGCATTATGTTATACTTGATCCCTTTATGTTGCGGTATGCACATGGGTTAATATAGTAATATGCTCATTATTATGATATATGCATGAATGTTGTATAAAGTAATATAAGATAATAAATATCTTTTTTGTTTGTACTTTGGTTTAAATTTCATGATAAATATTATATGATGACATTTTCATGGCATGAAATGCCTATATAACATATGGACTTGTCTTTTGGTCATGATGGTAGCGTGATAATAGCTAACTCTATTGAGAGATATTTCTATCTTAGAACATGTTGGTAATGGTTAGACTTGGGATTAAATCAATAGTCACAGACAAGTATACAACTTGACATATGATTAAAGGCATATTCTTTGATGTTATTGTTATTATGACATTTTATGAGTTTATGGTTGCATGATTCATGCCTCATCAAAGCCCTCCATGCCTCTTAATTACTCCTCTATCCCAAATATTGATGAAACTATTTATGGATTTTAATTACATAATTGGATTAATCTTTAGCCAAACATCTTAATCTTGAGATAGACGGTTCTGGTTGATTCTAATCAATCTTAAAAATTTATAAATAATAGGCCTTACCACATCATTTTAAAGTTATTTTGATGCAAATTTATAATGCACAAATATCTTCAAAAATCCATTGAAATTAGTGTTACCATGTCAAATTGATTCCAAGCCAAGCTAAGCCACAAGCCAAAGGTGTCAAGGAGAGATGGAGGTAGCCAAGCTTCTATTGCGAAGGACTTCATGAACAAAAAGCCGAGCAAGCCACTATTACAAAGGCATTTGGAACATCCAAGGAAGGTGAAGGAATTATTGTTATTTTTTCTTACTTTTTAGTTGTGTTTGTCATTTGTTTTTATTACTAAACTCACCCTAATAACTAGGCATGAAGATGGTAGCTTAGTATGTTTTTGATTTGGTTTCATTTACTAACACCATACTAATCTCATCTTCTTAGTCAAATTTTTAGTTCATATAATGACACATCCGATTGGACAAAACACATCCCACACATGAAGAAGATAATTCTATAATTTTAAAATCTTCATTTGGATCATTAAAACTCTTGCAATTTGAATTTCTAACTTTGTTTTTTTATTTTTCTTTGTCACAGGTTTACACAGTAGCCATCGTCGGTTAGTAAAACCATCATCGGTTGGCATAGCTATCGTTGGTCACTATTTGTATAATCATTGTCGATTAGATAACCCTCAGCAGTTAGTAAGTGTAATCGTCATCGATTATAGAACCGACATTAGTCACTGCATTTTTCTTAAAAATGCAAACGTGAGACCTAGTAACTCAATTTTTCCCTTTCCTAGTTTAAACCTTATTTGAAACACTTTGAACTAGACATTTGGCATGCCAATTTTTATTCAGACGCTTGACCTTTTGTGTGTATGAAATTTGACATTAGACATTTGATGTTAGACTATTTTATGCTAAGTTTTAGCACAAATCATTTTGAAGATACAACTCCACTTTTAGACCATATTGGAGATACAACTCCACCCCTTCGACCAAGTTATACTAAACTTGAACCATTTATCCTTTTGACATAATTTTTTAGAGTTTGTAGAACTCTAAACCTTTTTATTTCAGATCTTTCATCATTTATATGGATATGTCTAGCTACACCTATGATGGAGCCATGTATAATCCAACTTATGATAGAATGGTCACATAAAATCCCACTAGGAACTCCTATAGAGAAAGATTTTTTAAAGATTTTTATTATTCTCCCTATAATACTCCATATAGATAACATAGTCAAAATCCACATAATCCAAATTGAGACCTTGATTGGCATGAAGTGGTGTGTGAGGATGACTTTGCAGACCCAACTACAGATAATGTTGTTTGGGATATGAATCCATACCTTCTTTGTAATAATTAGTATATAGAACACAATCAAGAACCAGCTTATGAACCAACTCATTACTGGGATGGTATGGTTTATGATGAAGACTTGGATGCTTTGGCTTGTGCAAGTAATCAGGCTCCACCACATCATACCATTTCTATTTCAAGACTACAACATCACACCATTTCCATTCCAAGACCTTGTCCTTTATCTTGTACGAGCAATCATGCTCCACACTGCCTTATCGTTACCATCTCAAGACTTTGTCCTTTAACTCATGCAAGTAATCATGCTCCCCAAGGCCCTACCATTATCCAATCACAGACCATTCCTCATCCAGTGCCAATCCCATCCAAACCTCAACTGATCTAATCCTTTGAAGACTAAACTATGTTCAAAATTGGTATTTTTTAACTCCTTGAAAGCCAAGGTGAAGAGAACCAATCAATCCAAGATGTTTTTTGTTGAATTAACCATTTGTGATAAGTCAACCTATGATGAATTGCCTATTGATCCTATACCAATTATTGATAAGTCTCACACTAACGAGCCAATCTTTTTTGAGTCATTTCTTAATGATTATAACCATCTTTAGGCAAATCATTACCTTGACCATCTACCTATTTTTTAAGAGCCTCTTATTGACAACCCAGACTCTGAGGAGTTGTCTCATGACCTTTTTCCCATCTTAAAGGAGTCCCACTTTGACAAACTAGTTTTTGTGGAGCCCATTATGCCATCATAGGCCATTATTTATCCAAAACCAAATATTCAACAAGACATCATTGTAACAGAGTGCCCATTAGATGAAGAATCAGAGTTAGAGTCAGGGTATATTCTTGAACTTACATCAGATTTAGCATCAAAATCAGAATCAATATCAGTCTCAACATCATATTCAGAGTCCCTTGAGTTAGAATTAGATTTAGAAGAAGAATATATTTGTATCTATTACAACATTGGTTACGCATGCCTTGCAGATCATTTTGAATAAATTTATAATCTTTCTACAATTTTTTAGGATTAGTACTTCAGCTTCGACACAAGTTATCCTATTATCTTCTACAAGGATTGTGCAACCTCTCCCCATTCCATTACCATTCCATAGGCCATTACCATCAACCAAAATAGCCATACCGTTCACATTTCATCTCCCACAAGTGTTTATTGGGATCGACAGAATCACACTTTCTCGAACTGCATCCATGATGGCATAACAGTTGAAGAAGATCAAGGTGGCCACGACCACATTCATATAGCAAAAGAACACTCTCTTAGTGAAACCTTTTTAGAGGTGCTAGGGGATAATCAAAGTCAGAACCCAATATCTTCTAATGAAACTTTTTTGAAAGCGCTAGAAGACAATAAAAATCAAAAGTCAACATTCATTAGTGAAACCTTCTCAAAGGTGCTACGGGACAATCAAAACTTCATTGGTGAAAACCTCTTTGAAGCACCAATAGCTGAGCATAAAATTTGTTCACTACTTGATGAATACAAAATCAAAGATCAAATCTAAATAGATTCTTATCTATAGCCTAATTAGATGGTAGTTACTCTCAATATCAAATTAAAAAAAAATCTAGTGGTCCTATCGAGAGAACAAGTCTTCAGCGCTGCCATAATCAAAGTTATGTTGAATCTGGGATCAGCAACATTATGTGTGATTGAAAGTTCTAATCTTCATTTATTTGCCTACCATTCCACATTCTATTATCATTTGCCATTCAATTTCACAATCAAACCTACCATCCATTATTTTTCCTTGTTTACCATCTATGGCCACACTTTCTTTTTCAGACGCTACAAGGATACCTTGTCTTGATGTTTACAGGAATCAGAATCAACAACTAATGAAGATCACAAAAGCATTCTTGACAACCAGATCTGCATCGAGTTCTTGACATAGCAACTATTCAGATGAAGTGTGGGATAACAATTAACATGATCAAGTATTCTGTTTGTATCATTTGTTAATTAAGACGTGCATCTCCATCTTAACAGGGAAAATAGAATCATGTCATTTATCACACCCAGGGCAAAAACATGTACCATCCCATTTCATTGCCATGCCATTACGATTGTTACATATCTCTATTTTTTATTATTTTAGATCCCAGCCATTCACCTTATCACCTGGGGGCAAACCCTCTTACCATTTTATACCATCCTATCATTCCATTCTTATCTAAACCAAAGCCTATTTGTAATCATCCTATCCAATCCTGTTTTGATCTTGGTTCTTTTCACACTTTTTGTGAGAAGATTTTGATCACGTTTCAACAATCAATCCAATTCATGTTTTAATGATAGTCTATGAAAGTAGAGTGATAGTTGATCTGGCAAAATATCTTTCATCCTATCAAGTTTGTTTATGTGACCCTGATTATAACTGCCTATGGGCAAATCAATGTTTCACCAGTCCTGCTACTAATTATAATCACCTATGAGAAAATTAGTATGATTGACATATGCCATTATATCCTAGTTATAACCGTTTATGGGCAAACTAGGGGAAACACTTATTTATTATGCATTATCGTATCACCTTGTCATTATTATTTTCATTTGACTGATGATTTGTCAGATTTGAAAATTTGTTGGGACCTAGTTAATTTTTTCCTGCCTTTTATGTGGATGGAATTACTATGACTTGAGGTCATTTTAGGACTATGTAGGTCATGTTCAATTCATGTTGAGGTCACCTCAGTCCCCCTTTCCATACGCTCTCGTCATTTTATGAGCAACCTAAGCAAAATGCTCTCGTCATTTTACGAGTAGGTATCTTGTTATTCTCTAATGAGTTAAAATACTTCAAAATGCCAAAAACATTCATAATATTTCAAAATAAAAAAATATTTATCCTATCTAAACCTAGTCAGTTATCTTCTATTTGCCTTACTAGGGCATGGTCATTGTTAGGATGTTTTTTTTGCTTTTGTTTTCAAGGTTTTTGTTTGTTTGTTTATTTCAAGTTGTTTGTTTGTTTGTTTGTTTTTTGGTTTGTTTGTTTGTCATCTATAGGCAAACTAGGGGAAACACTTATTTATCATGCATTATCGTATCACCTTGTCATTATTATTTTCATTTGACTGATAATTTGTCAGATTTGAAAACTTGTTGAGACCTAGTTAATTTTTTCTTGCCTTTTATGTGGATGGAATACTATGACTTGAGGTCATTTTAGGACTGTAGGTCATGCTCAATTCATGTTGAGGTTACCTCAGACCCCCTTTCTATACGCTCTCGTCATGTTATGAGCAACCTAAGCCAAATGCTCTCGTCGTTTTACAAGTAGGTATCTTGTCATTCTCTAATGAGTTAAAATACTTCAAAATGCCAAAAACATTCATAATATTTCAAAATACAAAAACATTTATCCTATCTAACCCTAGTCAGTTATCTTCTATTCACCTTACTAAGGCATGGTTATTGTTAGGATGTTTTTTTTTTTTTTGCTTTTGTTTGCAAGGTTTTTATTTGTTTGTTTATTTCAAGTTGTTTGTTTGTTTATTTGTTTTTTAGTTTGTTTGTTTGTTCGTTTCCCTGTTTATTTATTTTTTGTAATGTTTTCTCGACTCAGTCTATATGTGTTCATTGGGTGATTCCTCGAGAATATTATTTTTGAGTTCATCCATATTCATACGCCAATATTATCATCATGGTTTTTATCATTGGTGTATTATTTTTGAGTGTTTATTAGATATCAAGAGTCAATCTTTATGCATATTTTGAGATAATCTTCATGGTGTTCTATCATAGATCCTACCATCACATGCTACAACAAAAATTAGCTTGAGAAAGGTCTATAATCAATGGAGCCGCAAAAGTTTTTTCTTGGCACCTTGGCAAACTCTTCCATCCCACCCTTGATCAAATTAACTCATTGGTCATTCTAGTTGTATCATTACTAATAAGGACAAGCATCTCCTCATTGGTAAGTACAACTAAATTATTTCTAATGATCAATCGTAATTCTCTATTCATCTATTTCATCACTTTTCACCCACTCATCTTTAATCTATATTATATGTTATATCTTTGAGTTATGCTTGTAATCAGATTTAATTGGGGCACAATCATCTTTAACCAATCTAGGTCCTCTTAATGATTATAACCGCTTATAAGCAAATAATTATTTTGACTTTTATTACTGATTATAACCACCTTTGGTCAAACCAATATCTTTTTTTTTACATCAATGCATGCAAGCATTTTCTTATTTGGATTAATCTCAACCACAAGGTAATTCCATCTTTTTTTTGTTTTTTTTCAAGGAACCATCCATCAGCAAATATAACAGCCACTCCCTCGAAGAGGCATAATCATAGGCTTCCCAAAACCATTTAGAGCCTTGTTATTCAATGATCATCTTCTTTTTGACATACAGGGCATCTCTCATTATTTGAGAAAACATTGCTTTGCCTAAGGTTTGTAACATTTTTCCAAATAGGAACAAATGATAGACACTTAAATCTGGCCACCAAAAACCTCCAACCAGGTTTTTGGTTAATTTCCACCTAAATCACATAATTTGGCTTAAAACACTAAAACACGTTAAAAGATGTGAAACTGACATATTCAAGTGACGATTTTGACTAGAGTATCATTAAATGGGAAAGTGCAATTTATGAGCCAACTAACTTTGATTAGTTCATTTCGAGTCAAAATACCAATTTTACCCCTGAGTGCTCTAGATTGCTCTTTTCTATCAAATTTTTTGTACAAGACATATGCCTTTGTTATTTGGTGTTTGTAACATCTTAAATAAGATAATGGGTCCAACACATCTGACATCGCCTTCCAATTCCAATTCAGTCAAATTTTGAACCAATAACAAGGCATTCTGATCAATTTGAGTAATTTGTGCACAAAGTGTTTAATCATGTGTAAGAACTAATTAAACCATATTAGAATCTAATTAAGATTTCCATGAAAACTTATTGAATACTTGTTTTTAGAAATGAATATTGAATATCTGCATCATCAGAAGACCTCATTTGTTAGGAAGACATCCCTAGGCCATAAATGTCATAAATATCAAGAGTCATGCCTCCAATGCCTCATCAAAGCCCTATATGCCTCTTAATTGATCCTCTATCACAAATATTGATGAACCTATTTATGAATTTTAATTACATAATTAGATTAATCTTTAACCACACATCTCAATCTTGAGATGGACGGTTCAAATTGATTCTGATCAATCTCAAAAATATATAAATAGGAGGCCTTACCACATCATTTCTAACCTATTTTGGTGCAAAGTTATAATGCACAAATATCTTCAAGAAGCCATTGCAATTAGTGTTACCATGCCAAATTGATTCCAAACTAAGCCAAGCCATAAGCCAAAGGTGTCAAAGAGAGATAGAGGTAGCCAAGCTTCCATTGCCAAGGACTTCATGAACACAAAGACGAACAAGCCACTACTACAAAAGCACTTGGAGCATCCAAATAAGGTGAAAGAATTTTTGTTGTTTTTCCTTACTTTTTAGTTGTGCTTGTCATTTTTTTTTTGTTACTAATCTCACCCTAGTAAGTAGGCATGAAGATGTTAACCTAGTGTATTTTTGATTTGATTTCATTCAATAACACCATGCTAGTCTCCTCTTCTTAGTCAAATTTATAGTTCACATAATGGCACGCCCAATGGGACAAAACACATCTTACACATGAAGATCATTCTACAACTTTAAAATCTTCATTTAGATCATCAAAACTCTTATAATTTAATTTTCTAACTTTGTTTTTCCATTTTTCTTTATCACGTAGCCAAACTTCCATTTCCAAGAACTACATGAGCACAAAGCTGAACAAGCTACTACTACAAAAGCATCTGGAGCATCCAAATAATGTGAAAGGATTTTTGTTGTTTTTCCTTACTTTTTAGTTATGTTTATCATTTATTTTTGTTACTAAGCTCACCCTAGTAACTAGGTATGAAGATGTTAGCCTAGTGTATTTTTGGTTTGGTTTCATTCACTAACACCGAACTAATCTCCTCTTCTTCATCAAATTCCTAGTTCACAATAATCATGCAAGCACAATATGTAATATGTAACCCAATATCAATATTTCAATGTATAAGCATAGAATGTAAGAGTGTCAAAGGCTAGACAAGAGGAAAATGATATGACAATAATATCTCCAAAAAAGAGACAAGTGATATTCCATATTTTAACCATAGGAAAATGTCATCATGTAAGGCCCAATAGAAGTAGGTGATCTATGTGAGGATGAAACAAATATGTAACTCATGTGAGGGTATAAAACTAGGATGGAGGGAAAATGATATGTCTTAATAATGCCATGAGAGAAGAGATAAATGATATTCTTCAATATGGACAAGATATGACAATAAATATATCAAGTGTGATAACCATAATGTGACTAGGTGTATGTAAGACATAGGAGTATGAGAGCCCATTTGATAATATACATGTAAGATCAAAAGGTAGATGTTTATAATAAGCTCCATACAAGTAAAATAAGATCAACGAGGCTCATGTAGAATGTATAAGTATGATGTCCCTAATGGCAGTATATAATGTGGGTATAAAATTGATGTAATAGTGTAATGTCCTCAATATCTTAGGATATGATCCATGACTACCCTGAGGAATTAATCCAAATGGTATTGTATTGATAGTAGACTAATAATGTACGAGGTTTTTGAACATTGAAACAACAAAAGATTCGTCATCAACAACACTGGTTATTTACAGGTTTGATTGTATAAGAAGGATAATTTTCCATTGCCACCAATGTAGAACATTACAACGACTTTTTAGTTTAGACTTATGTGCTTTAAATTCAGGTTTAGTCTTTAAAAAAATTCATCTTAGAGGGTTTAAAACTTCAAGTTTATTCTTTAAGTAACTAGTAAAATAAGCATTTAATTTTTTTTAGATGTAAATTGAGTTTAAAAATTATTCGAATAACTTTATATTAAAAAAAAAAAAAAAAACCTTTATACATTGAGATACGAGTGACTATTTTGCATCTTCATAGATTCATTCAACTCTTTATACTTTCACAGTTTATGAAGATTAGAAATACTTGGGTCTTTTATTTTGAGAAATGTTTGATCTTCGCAAACATTTGACCTTCTAACAACTTTGTAAATAATGATGAGATCAATGAAACACCCATCTAATTTTTAAGTTTGTTGGAGTTACACTTACCCACGTACTCTTTACCATAAATTATATTTTTTCCATTCCATAAACTAATTTTTAGTCTTTATTAAACATTAATATCATTATATAAATATCACACCACCACAGATCAATCGCTAATGCCTTTCTAACATACAAGATCATAAATGTAAAACATATAGAACTATAATCATTAAGTTGGTAACAATCATGTGTCACTAGGTATAAATTTTTTCCATTATCCTACTTATAAATTTGTTTGATGATAGTGCCTATGGAAAAGACTTATATAACACGCTACTACTAATTAAGTTCCTAATATTATATCTTGATAACAGTCGCTCACGATTAAAATGCATAATAGTTTTAGTATTACAATTGGAGGTTATTGTTTGGCCAACAAAAATGCGAAAATAATAGTAAATGTTGAAGGTGTATGAATATGAAATATTCAAAATTCGTAATCATAGCAAAACAAAAGAAAAAAATTTCTTTTCATTCTATGATTACTTTTTCAAGTAATTAAATTTGTTTAATAAATTATATTTTCATTGTTTATTTATATTCTATCATTAGATACAGTTTATAAACACAAACACATTTTTTTAATATATAATTAATATGATAATCATTGTATTATATGATATTACATTTTATTATGAGTTATTAATGTGGCTTTCTACATTACACATTTTTATTTCAATGCTCACTACAAATTTTATTATTAAACTAAATATTCAATTACATAAACAAATTGTAATACAATATTATGGACTAGGAAGTATATGACATTTGTTATTTTTTGTGATTACTATGTCGTCTAACATAATAAACATACCAAGCAACAAAGAAACTGAAGAGTCTAAGAGGAATATATAAGATCAATTCCACTAAAGCCCTTCCAAATGAATCCGCAGGTATAGGTCCACGTGAGTATGTGGATAGCACAAGGCCACTGAATTGGCTTGTGATAAGAAAAGTTCCATTCTTTGTTCCTTCTAATGTATATTTCGCAACTTGTTCAGGGGTCTCTACATTACTTCGATTATACAAACTAGTGAGCTTGATAATTCGCAATATTTCTTTGTCATCCTCTAAACCACCTACACAAATATGTGCATGTAAGAACAAAATTTCATCAATCTCACTATTAATCATATATTAACAACCATAACAAGATAAACATGGATAACTCTCAACTTTCTACATTTGTCGTATTGCTTGATTGCTAGAATGAGTATAAAAACATGAAAAACATATGGACACATGTATCACAAGGAAGCACAAGGGGTACATTTGAGCAAATAGGGGTCATGACAAACAAGATTTTAGAAATGAAAACAAAAACAAAAGTTATAAAAGATTTTGTTTAACTTACAGTCATCAAGCATGGGAGTTTCCGTATACCCTGGATAAACAACACTAACTCGAATGTTATACGGCCTCAGTTCAACCTTGAGAACCTCTGCAAGTCCTTTTAATCCATGCTTGGTTGCAGTATTTATGGCATTACCATATAACATGTACTGAAAATAATTAAGAAACATTCATGTTTTGAACTTATACGAAACAACCTTTATATATTCTTCAAATCGATAAAATATAAACAATTATATAAATTTGAACATTTGAAAATTTGACACATGCTTTTTTAGCCTCCATATCAAGTCAAAATAATAGTCATAATCCACGTGTGAAGCCCAAGTCATCTTTGGCCTACGACCTAGTTTCAATATGAATGAATGAATAATTTGAATATGCTTTTTAGAATCAAGTCAGATTTGATTAGTACTAATACGTTATGTATCTAGAGATATTTTTGGAATTATTAGAGAAGAGGATAGGGGAAAGGAGAGCAAACATATTCATCACACAATTAATCAACTATTGTATTAAGATAACTTCTATTATAACTTGACTCATTGAAATTTATGTTTTCACAATCTATGATATTTGCATAAGTTTTATAGAATAACTATGTGATAAGTTTCTAAAGTTTTTATTAAAAAATTATGTAAAAATTATTCTTATTAACATAAATATTATGGTATATTGAATCGAGCCTACCAATTAAAATAATTAAAAGGTTACACCTACTCAAAACACAACTTTTTAAAGTGTTTTTGCTCAAATATTATAACAATACTTATAATCTATAGATTGTCCTACTTTATCTTTATTATCATATATTTTATCATTATCTTTAATAATTTATAGGCTAAGTTGATTTATCTTCTTTTTTATTAAATACTAAATATATATTGTTAGAGTCTTTTCAATTATATAGATATAAATTATTTTATTGTCTCTAAAAATTTATATTTTAATAAATAATATTATAAACCATCATCCTCATCAAATAAAATACAAACTATTATAAATAATTTAACTTAAATAATATAATTTATTAATTAAAATTTTCATTACACTATACTACTTAACCTTATCACCTCACAATCACAATAAATTACTAAAATACACATTGGACCTCTTTTAAATAAAGGGACTAATATCATTATCTAGATAAATGAGTGAACTAAATGAAATGATGGCCCTTTCAATCGAATGAGAAATTTCTTAATTTTTTATTGAAAATAATAAGAAAAGACTTGTACCATTATATAGTAAGTTAGATGAATAGATCAAATATATATATATGTGTGTGTGTGTGTGTGTATCCGCTTCAAATATGAAATACTTAAATAAAGTAAGGCTTATTTATAATAAATTTAAAATAAATTAGTTAGAATAAAAATAAAATTTTAATTAAAAAATAATAATTTATTATTAATTAAATATATTAAATAAATAAAAAACAGCAAAACAACTTATAAATTATCTTTTACTCAAAGTTAATTTTATATGAAAACATTTTATGTACTCTTTAATTAATAATAATAATAATAATAATAATAATAATAATAATAATAATAATATTTGTATATAAATTTTATAGAAAAATTATGTATCTAAATATTTTCTAAAAAACTTATTCAAAAATTATTTTTATTGACATAAAAATAATGGTATATTGAAACAAGCCTATCAATTAAAATAGTTCAAATGCATCTTTTTTAAAATGATTTTACTTAAATGTTATAACAATACTGATAATCTATAAATTAACTTACTTTTTTCTAAAATCTATAATAACTTACAAATTGAGTTAATTGATCTTTTTATTTATTAAATACTAAATATATATTATTTGCATCCTTTCAATTATATAGATATAAATAACTTTATCTTTATATCATAAGTTAAATGATTATATAAAATATATATATAAATCCATCCCAAATATCAAAAAGTCAAATAAAAAGAAAGTTATATTATTTCATTATAATAAATTTAAAATAAATTAATTGAAATAAAAAAAATTATTTTAATTATATAATATTATTTTTTTATTTAATTAAATATATAAAATAAATAAAAACCGAAACCAATAAAATAGAAACTGAAACTCGTAAAACAACCCATAAATTATCTTTCGCTCAAATAAAGATTATATACTTTTGTACTTCTTTCAATAAAACAAAAGAAGATTATATAAAAACATTATATTTATATTATATATATATATACACTTTAATGTATTCTTAAATATATTTAAAAAATAATAATAATTTTTTGATTTAAATTAATTAAGCAAATAATTGCAATATGGTAGAGGAGGGGGGGAAATGAGAACATACCAGCCCTGACAGAGCATTAATGATAACAACAGACATTGGTGTTTGGGCACTCCTCGTTTTCATCAATGGAAGCCCAGCATGGAGAGTATTGAAAACCCCAGTGAAATTTGTCTGAATGATGGCATGCTGATCTTCAATCCTGGTCTCATCCATGATTCCAGTTTTTGCCACCCCTGCGTTGCACACCAGCACATCAATGGGCCTCCACTGGAATGACTCCTTTATTGCCTTTGCCACACTTTCATACTCACCCACATCTGCAATCTATTGGAAAAACAAAAACATAACAAGTCAGATGGTTCTTAACGCTTAAAATGGAAGGCGAAGAATAAGATTAACCTTTGAGCATATTTTATCTGTGTTGCCACAATGTTTGGCCAGATTGTCTGCTGCTTTCTCTAATTTAGAGGAGCTTCTGGCAAGGAGTGTAATGAATGCTCCTTGAGAGAGAGCCTCTTTAGCAATGGCAAACCCAATCCCACTTGATCCACCTGTTATCAGGACATGCTTTCCCTCCAGAGATTTCAGCCATGGTGATGAAGCCTTGAAACCCATCCTTTCCTTCTAATGAGAAAGTTAATGCTCAAGCACCGAGGGGCTTGTGATTATGTGATTGCAGGTATGCTTATTTATTTCTGGTGCCCAACATAAATGCCATATGTGCGATTGTGATGGGTTGGTATGTGTGTAAATGTACGTCGGTGCTGTTTAAATGTGACAATACCCGTATTCTAATGTCGTCCATATGTTTGCAGTGTATGATTCAATGGGTTGTAGGGTATAATACAAAGTCGTCAATAATAAGGTAGTTTTGTACCATATTTATATGTGCATTTATGTTTAAATTTTAAAATAAACAAGTATATTTATTAATAAAATATATATATATTAGAATATATTTTTTGGTACAATATTTATTAATTTGATTTTAAATATTATAATTTTTTTTCCAAGATTTATAATATCATAATCATAATTATATATATATATATATATATATATATACACACATATATACATAAATGTTATAATTATGATTTTGATGAGTTGGTAGGAGATGTTTTATGTGATACCCCCAGTCTCATAGGTAATAATTTGTAAGTGGGTGGGTATCACATAAAACATCTCCTACCAACTCATCAAAATCATACTTATAACATATATATAATAAAATAGATTTTTACATCATTCATTAATTTGATTTTAAGTGTTTCGAAAATCTTTTTTAAAATATCTTAATATTTATAATACCATAATTAGTGCATCTATATATCAAATATTAACTCCGAATAACTAGAACACATAATTATTGTTCATATAGTTAAGATGTGTATTGTGAAGGCAATTAATTATTGTTCATATAATATTTATTTTTAAAAATATATATTTTTATACTCATACATAAATAACTTTATATTTTATTATTTATTTTATTTGTTAAGATAAGTAATAAGAAAATTACATTTATATATAAAAAGGGGAGTTTTGATCGGACCTCTCAATCTGATACAAACTAATAAATGATAACTAGAATGATCAACAAATATTAAAACTAAAAGGCTTCAACCACCCAAAAAAATAATATACGCAACCTTCAATGAAAATCTGTCAACATGTAGTATAATCACTAACCTTCAACAAAACATGAACAAGAAAGCAAAAAAAAATAGACGAAGTGCTAAAAAATATAACCATCCTCAAGACTCAACACATAACAAGGTCAAAAGGCACCAAACAATCTCATCTAAATCAAGAGAAGCCTATTCTAATGTCATCCATATGATTGGGTTGTAGAGTGTTGGGCACTTACAAACTCTTTTTTTTTTATTTAGGCAATAAATTATAATTTTTTTTTAATAATTACTGGTTTTGGTGGGACCCTTACCTTATATGCTTTTGATTGGAGCTTCAACCAGTTTGGAACACAAACGGTGGCCCAGATCTCCACGTGATCATCTATCACAAGTACCAAAATTACCAACAACAAACATAACTGGTTCAAGAATACCAAAGAATGACCATAACCGCCTTGAGAATACCATCAAAGGCCACAATTGGCCCAAGAATACCAATGATCAACCACAACCCACCTCCAATAATTTCAATATAGATTTTATGATTGGTAGAGAGTGTGTACCTCACACAATTTATGAGTGTTGGTTAAGTTCAAGGATTGAATAGAAGAGTTAATTATTAGGTGGGATTCAATAATTATATTACGTATTGAAAAGGGAACTAATTATTATTTATATAATATTTATTTATTTAAAAAATATTTTTATATTTCTAATAAGTAATTTTATATTTTGTTATTTGTTTTATCATTGTTAAGATACATACATATTTAAATTTAGTGAACACTTTTTGTGCATAAAGTGTATATCATATTATAATATATTTAACTTTATAAATCATCATATCCATGTTATATTTTTATGTGCAATTAAATCTAAATTTTAAAATAAAGAAGAACACTCATCAATACATAGAATTCAATAATAAGGAAGATTTGTATTATATTTTTATGTGCAATTAAGTTTAATTTTTAAAATAAACAAGTACACTCATCAATACATAAAATTCAATAATAAGATAGATTTTGTACATTATTTATTAATTTGATTCTAAATGCTACAAAAATCATTATCCAAATATCTTGAGATTTATAATACCATTATATAAAGTATTAATTCTAATAACTAAGACATTAAATGTCAACATTATTTATAAAAAGTGTGGACTTAATTACACTGGAGGTGTGTTATTGAGGGGTGAAGCCCCAATATTCGTCTCACGGTTTTGGAGATTTGCATATTGGTCGGCTATGGTTTTGGAGAGAGGTTTTCATCTTACATTTTGGATATTCATTTTTTATGCCAACTAAACATTATGACATGTCTACCCAATCAGAACACCCTATTTTGATAATGTTTTTTCCTAATTATGTAATGACACATGTGGTTATGGAAGGTTTTATCTAGATGACCAATGAACAAAATAGATGCATATTTTGAACGTTGAAAGGTACAATGAACATCAAACTAAAATCTGAATGAGAATACAATTTTATTTTTGGTGATATGATATTTTAGTAAACCACATATGAGCTACACATCGAGCCTCGAAAGCATCACATATGTGCTATGCCTGACTGTGTTTTTTTGTCTCACTATATTGTTGAATTGAGTGCCTTAAAGAAAGCTGTAAAACTATTTTAGGGGTTAAATGACATAATCACTGGCCTTATCACAAATATATATTAGATAAATAGCGTATTTACAATTAGTTAGCCTAACCCCTTACCAGTACTACTTAATCCATCAACATAGACAAATTCTTTTTGGAGAAATTTCTACAACAAACTCAAAACATGTACTTTTAAGATTTATTAAATATAAAGGATTTTTCATACTTACCAACACATCAACTATGGTATTATATTTTGACTATTCAAAAACAAACCAAAGCAAAACAAAAAAAATAGTTGAAATTATAGCTTCATGACGAGTTAGCTGCAAAAATAAAAATGAGAAATACAATTGCACAACCACCACCTATCCCTTGCTAATTTGCAATACTTAGCATAAATACTTCTCTTTAAAGTGCATTAGACTTATAACCATAGCATTCCATGAAACCACTTTAGGAAATTGCATTTGCTTAAATGCTTTCAGTGCCTTTTTAGAGAACCCATGTTTTACAGACCGTGTAAACTTGGCACTCTAAGAGATGACATCTATTTGACACATTTCATTCAAAATCCTTAAAAATCATCAGTGAAACCATTATGTGCATACCCTGGAGGCATAGCATTCCATGAAACCACTTTTGGTTCATCCATTATGTAGAACACTTAACATGCCTTGTGTATGCTTCCAAATTTTGCTTGGCAGTGCGAATAAATCTATGCCTAGTTTAAAGACACTTATTAATTTATTAAACACTGGATTCTTCATTTTACCATGTCGATATGGATGTGTAAGTTAGTGGTTCTTCCATTTTTTAATTTCCATTCATGCAACAAAATATGGTTTAAATAGCAATCATTAATTATATTTAAAAATAAATTATAATAAATATATTTTACTGATGATATATTACCTATTGTATTATCTAATATTTATATAGATTATATTATATATTTTTAAATTGAATATTTATTTAAAATATAATTATTATATTAAAATAATTTTTCTATTTTAGTATACTAATATAATGTATTATATTATATAATATATTATATATATATTATAATAATTTCATAATATATTGTATTAATTATTATATAAATTACATGAATATAACAATATTTAAATGTTTCTAAAAAATAATATATATGATTATATGCATTTTAATATTTATGACAATATATAAATTATTATGTATGATTTTAATATTTTAATTGTATATTATATTTATAATTATATATAATAATATATTTATATGGATGTAAATACATATAATTATATGATATATTATATAAAATAAAATAAATCTTAGCATAATTATTAATTTTTTTGGTGTAATAGTCATTTGGATACATAGGCTATGCTTTTCTAGAGTGGTTCCTTAATTTTTTTCATCCAATACTTTTTATTTAAAAGGTTCCATGAATTTTGTTTTTTATTTTATTTATTTAAACAATCTAGGTTTTTCATCATTTTCATTGGGCTTCAGCGCATCTGCATCTAGGTTTCGCTCATTTCCTTCCCACTTTGGGGACTTTGTAGGGTTTGTAACTTATAGCCACTACTATTATTGTTAGTCACCCCCAAGTTTGCAGTCACTGCTAGGGTTTTTTTTTTACTAATTTATATAATATTCTAAAATACATAATATATAAAATCAAATAATACTAAATTAATCAATTCATTAGGAAGCTATATGCATGTTATAAAAAGTAATCAACATTGACCAATGAAATAATAAATCAAAATAAATTATCTGATAATATATATTGTTCTGGTGTCCCTTGCACTTTCAGGGAAACAGAGAATTATTGTTCATATAGTTGTGAAGGCAATCAATTACTATTCATATAATATTTATTTATTTCTTTAAAAAATATTTTTGTACTTATATGTAAGTAATTTTATATTTTATTATTTATCTTATCATTATTAGGATAGGTAATAAAATAAAAATAAAACCTTATATTTAAAATATTATATACTTATTTAATTTATGGAACATCATCTTTTTTTAATAAAGTGTACGTCATATATAAATATATAAAACTTTATAAAACATCACATATGTGCCATCTTTTTATGTGCAATTAAGTTTAAATTTTAAAATACACATGTGCACTCATCAATAAAAAGAAATTGATAGTAAGGTAGCTTTTGTGCATCATTCATTAATTTAATTTTAACTATTACAAAAATATTTCTCCAAATATATTGACATTTATAATATCATAACATGTGTGTGTGTGTAGTAACTCTAAAAACTAAAACAACCCTAAAAAAATTTGGGAGTTGTTAAAATTTAGAGTACAAAATGACAACATACTATTTGGTTACACACTCTCGTGCGTTCAAATAACATCCTATTAGGTGGTAGTAGACACATAACCAGGGTTAACAAATCATCAAAAGGTTCTATAAGGGAGAGATATTCATCAAAAGGGAAGATATAATTTGGGGTGTATTGGTGTGTGCATGCACACCAATATACACCAAACTCCATATTCAAAGTAGGGACCCCTCATAGGATCATTTAATGATTTGATAATACTACTTAATCATCTCAATCTCCTAACTGAATTAGGTTGAAGGTTTAGAGGGTAAAACCATTCCCTCAGGAATCCACTACAATGGAAAATAGAGTAGCCAAAAAAACTTGGGTATATCACCCCAGAGTCCAACTCAAGTTAAACATTAGCACAAGAGAGGATGGCAACCAAAATTCATCCAAGTAAACATCAACCTCTAAGGAACTAACCAAAAACAACCTACATGCATACTTTAGAGTGTATTGTATATCAGAATTGCCATTACATAGGAAGAAGAATGCTGAACAATAATTTATATCCTAGGGATACACATTGGCTTTCTTTTCTAGACACCAATTGGGTCCTCTATTTAATAACCCAATGGTTCATCAACAATAGAATTGGTGGCATTACTCAAAGATCCAAATTTGGCTTACTTCTATATAATTCAAGTTATTCAATGCAATATTTTCACAATTAATGTCATCTCATTAAGGGCAATTGATGATTCATATGATTGGTAAATAGGATTATTATTTCCATCCATAACCTGTTAATGAATATGGACAAAGGTTGTCATGAAAATAAAATAATAGGGCATCTGCTCTAAGACCCAAATGAATATGGACAAAGGTTGTCATGAAAATAAAACAATAGAGCATCTGCTCTAATACCCACAACGTTATTAAAATCATGCTACAATATGATATAAGTCTCCTACATACCAATATGGTACTCGTAGCCAACCAAAACTCAATATTTCTTAAATATGCATCAAGAGAAAATAATAGAGTTGTTAATATATTCCAAAGTACACAAACAATATATTTAAAGAGTTTCATGTATTTTATTGCACTAAATTCAAAAATCTACATACTTTTCAATTCAATCTTCCTGAATTTCATTGCTTAAGCAATATAAATAATGAACTCAAAAACTATCAAGACAAATAAATTACCAATAGGCCAAGAGAAACAATACTCAAAATTGATTTATATTGAATGAATTGAAATAATTACAAACCCAAACCATGCTTAAATAATCCTCAAATCATAATTTAGAGTTTACATTTAAAATTTAAAAAAAAACTAAAATCTAAAAAAAATGTCTATTTTAGCAACTGTTATTTATCGTAAGTATCATAGGCAAGCATGCACAGCTCTAAAAATCTCCCAAAATACTATAAACACTATAATTATCTTATGGGATGAAATTCAACTAAATTTTATGTTTGGTTCTAAAAATATACAACTTCTAACAATAGAAAATTCCCAAAAAAATCATTAAACATTAATTTTGGACCCTCAGATGATCACGTATAGCCTCTGAAAAATATCAAAATCAAATATAAGAAGATACAATGGCTTATAAAAGCATTTAAATTTTTGAGATGGTCATTTTGGCATGTGAAAGAGCTCAAACAGAGATATGGGTCAAAAGTTATGGCTCTAGAAGATCGGTCTATTTTTTCTGCATCATTCTTCTCTAGTTGAAAACAACTCAGCTCCTACGAGTTGGCCTAATTATATTGCTTCCATTTGTATTTATCAATATTTTTCATCTCCTATTATATAATCTAAGTGTTTTCTTCTTACTACAATCCTTCCCACTACACCAAATACCTATTACAATTCCCTTGCCTTGTGCTCACTGTCTTCATATCCAAAACCTGCACTATTTTTTTCTTCTTTGAAATTTGTTGCTCCCAATTTAATTCTTCATATTTTTCATCTTCATCATATTATCCATGGAATTCATATAAATTTAAAACATTAAATATTGGAGATATATCAAAGTTCTGTGGTAAACTCACCTCATAAGCATTGTCATTGATTTTCTTCACAATTTTGCATGGTCCAATTTTCTTGTACTTCAACTTATTGTACGTGCCTTTTAGAAATATTTATTTCCTCAAGTAAACTATTACCAAATCTCCTTCTTCAAATACCTTAGATATTATTCTTACATTTTTTAATGCTTTATACTTCTAGTTACTTTCCTGTAACTTTATGCTTACCCTTGCAACTGTTGCATATGCTCTGCAAACATTTCTGCATCATCACTAATTTGATCTACAATCGGTAATTATAATAGATATAAAATACCCATAGGATTTCTCTTATAAACAATTTGAAAAGGTGACTTTAATGTTGATCTATTCACTAAACAATTATATGCAAACTTATCTTTTGGCAAAGCCAAGTCCCATAGTTTGGGCTTCTCTCCCACTATGCATCTCAACAAATTTTGCAAGCTCTTATTCACAACTTATGTCTATCCATATATTTGTGGGTGATATGTACTACTGAATTGTAGATTATTACCCATCTTATTCCACAGAGCCCTCCAAAAATGATTTAGAAATTTTGTGTCCCTATTTAGAGTAATAGTTTCTAGAACACCATGTAATCCCACAATATACTTAAAAAATAATCCTAAAACTCTAGTGGCATCATTGGTTTTCTTACATGAAATGAAATGAACCATTTTAGAAAATATATCTACAACAACAAAAATTGAATCGTTACCTCTCTGTGTGTTTGGCGATCCCAACACAAAATCCATACTCAAATCTATCCATGGCCCTCTTAGAACCGGTAATGGCATGTGTAATCCAATATTTTGTGCATGTTATTTAGCCACCTAACATATTATATGCCTTGAAACATACCTTGTCAAATCTCTTTTCATCATTTCTCAAAAATACTTTTCCTCCATCAAAGCTATTATCTTCGTTTTACTAAAATGTCCAACCAAACCACCACTATGTAATTATTTTATTATATTATCTCATAGAGACCCAATTGGAATACATAATTGTTTCCCTTTAAAGAGATGACCTTCTTGTATAAGATACTCATCATGAATCGAATTTATCCCACCTATTAATGGATTCTTACACTGATCAACTACATGTCAAAATATGGATCAGTATCATATAATTCTTTGATAGCTTTAAATCCAACAACTTCACTCACCATAGTAGTTTATAATGCTACTCTCCTACTCAATGCATCAGCTACCTAATTCTATTTTTATTTATTTATGTTTCAACACAAAAGTATACCCCTGCAAGAAATAAACCTACTTTACATGCCTACTAATTAACATCTTTTGTGTATTCACATACTTCAAAGTCTCATGATCTGTAAATAGCATAAACTCCTTAAGCACCAAGTAATGCCTCCAATGTCTTAATGCTTGTACAAATACATAAAGTTCAACATCATAAGTAGAATACTTTATTCTTACCTCATTTAATTTCTCACTAAAATATGTTATTGGCTTTCCTTCTTGACATAACACAGCACTAATTCCCATAAATGAAGCATCACAATCAACCTTAAACACTTTGTTAAAATTTAGTAATGCTAAAAATGGTCTTTCTGTAATATTCTTCTTCAAAAATTCAATGTTTTTTTGGCTGCTCTAACCCATGTAAATTCCTTCACTACCATGCAATCTGTTATAGGTGCCACAATACTACTAAAATTTTTAGTAAGTTTTCAGTAAAAAGTTTCTAAACCATGGAAACTTCTTATATCTATAATGCTTCTTGGAATAAGCCACTCAAAAATTGATTTTATCTTTTTTTCGTCCATTTTCACACCATTTGCTGAAACTACAAATCTCAAAAATACCAAACCATTCTGGATAAACATGCACTTCTTCAAATTTTCATACAACTTCTCCTTTCTTACAAAATACATTACCATTCTCAAATGTTGTAAGTGTTCTTCTTTAGTCTTACTGAATATCAAAATATCATCAAAATTAACAACTACAAACTTACCAATATATTCTTGTAGCACTGTATTCATCACCCTTATAATTGTGGTAGGCACATTAGATAATTTGAATGGCATCACCATCCACTCATATAATCCATCCCTAGTCTTGAATGCACTTTTACACTCATCTCCTTCATGAATTCAAATCTGATAATAACCACTCCTTAGATCAATCAAGGTAAAATAATTTTAATCCTACAAGCACATCCATCATATCATCTAAATGAGGTATAAGAAACCTATATTTTATTGTAATTTTGTTAATTACCCTACTATCCAAACCAGTGAGCTGTTTCCAGTAAGGCTTTGACTGTGAGGCTAGATTAGATCAATAGATTCTAGTAGTTATTCTCACTATGGTTTTTCTCATATTGAGTTTTCCATGTATAAATATGGTTTCATGTGAATTTATATGTATGTGATATCTACATGTTTGATTTAATTTTCATTTACTTTTTAATCTATTTTAAAAAGTATGTTAAGGACTAAGTTTAAGCAATCTACTTATTCACTCCCCCTCTCAGTAGATAGTTGTGTTCCAACAATTAGTATTAGAGCCTTGGTTCCTTAGAAGAATCTTAATTAACTTAGGTATATCTAATAAGGTGAACACAAATGGCTAGTCAAGAAGGTTCTTACTCAAATAAAGTACCTCTCTTTGATGGAACAAACTATGCATTTTGGATCATTAGAATGGAGGCACATCTATCTTCATTAGGGTTTGATGTATGAATGTTTATTGTGAATGGATATACAACCTCTACTACAAATCCTACTGATTAGAATACCAAGAAAGCATCTGAGAGTAATGCCAGGGCTAAGAATCTTATTCTATAAGGAGTGTCTAATTTAAAGTTTGTTAAAGTGATGCATTGTCAAAATGCACTATATATCTGGAACAAATTGAAGAGCATCTATGAAGGATATGACAAGGTAAATCACACCAAGATACAAACTTACAAAGTCATGTTTTAAAGACTTAAAATGAATGAGGAAGAGAAAATTGTAGACTATCTCCTCAGAGTGGATGAAATAGTCAATGCAATTAGAGGCCTTAGAGAAAAGATAAAAGAATCAGTCATTGTCAAAAATGTCCTAAGATCTCTACCATCAAAGTATGACTCTAAAATATCTAAAATAGAGGAAGAAAGAGATCTAGATAGACTCATTGTTGATGAGTTGCATGGAATCATCACTACCTATGAGATGAGAATAGGAGAAACACATAATTTCAAGAGAGAAGTTGCATTTAAAGTAGCCAAAAAGGTAAAAGTAGAAGCATCTTCATCTGGATCTAAGGAGATTGATAAATAAAAGACCAACTTTATTAGAATATTTAAATGAGGATTTGAAAAGTACAAAGATAAGTTACCCTTTAAATGCTTTAACTGGGGTAAGGTAGGATATTTTGTTGCTAAATGCCCTTACAACAAAAAGGATAACTCTAAGCAAGAAGAGGAGAGTAAAAAGATGAAAACCCACTACTCCAAGAAGAATGGCTTCTTTTAAAAATAAGAAGGATCTATACATAAAATAATACAGTGACTCATTAGATGATAGTGATAGCTCAGGTGATGATAATGATTATGTCTTTGTGGCTAAGGGAAATGAATCCCTATTAATAGCATTAGGATCAACTTCTGTGGATCTAGAAGAAGTTGAAGACTCAGATGAAGATGAGGAAGGAGAATTGGAATTAGAATGTTAACTCATCTTTGCTTTAGAGGAAATAGACAATTTGAGAAAAGAGAACTCAAAATAGAAGAAGTTTGGACAAAAAGAGATTGAGAAAATGTCCAAAAGTCTTGAAAAATATGATCTGATGGTGGTTAGCCTAAAGACACAAGTTGATGAGGATAAAATAATATAATATGTATTCAAACTTGAACTAAATTCTAAATATGATGAGTGCATAAAGTTAAAAGAATAGATAGTGGCTTTTAGAAAGCTAAAGATCAAATAGACAAAGGTCTAAAGTTGAAAAGAGGATCAAACATTCTTTATGATTTGATCAACTCACAAAAGCCTTCAAAAGAGAGATCCAGACTTGGATATGAAAAAGAAAAATGTTCCATAACTAGTACATCTACTAACCTATATGACAACTTCAAAGCAGAAGGAAAATCAGGGGTAAAGGAAGAGAAATCTTGTAAGGACACAAAGACAGACATAAACACAACTAATGTGAAGAAAGCTGAAAAGAACACTAAATAAAAAAAAGAAGATAAAGGTAGTTGATGTAGATGGATACATAAAAGTGAGATATTTGAAGAAGCTAGATTTTAGAAGAGCTCCTCATACTACACAAAGAAATGCTATGACTAAGTATTTCTCATATTTATATGGTTATTATTATACTTGTAATCAATTTGGTCATAGGAATCTTGATTATAGAGTTGTACCTAAAAGGAAAAAGAATTTTTCAAGAAGGAATTCATTTGATCCCTTGTTAGATACAAATGTGATATGTTATAATTATAATAATTTTGGTCATATAGCTAAACATGTAGAGCAAACTTTGTAAGACCAAAAACACAAATTAAAAAAAAAGGCATGCTTCTACAGTGGCTCTTAAACTTTTTAAAACTCAATTACATATTTTATATATTTTATAAATCTCAAAAATGGACCAAAACCATTCTAATCTTTATCACCCTTCTTGGCAAACAAAATTGGTCAATGGGTTTTCTCATAGTACGACTAGTAGGAGAGGTTTTAGGTCAAATTATCTTATGGGGTGTTATTATACTCAGTCTAATTCCATTTCATGGTAAGATTTCAAATATTAGTTTCCAATGCTTTATGAATACTTCTTAAGAAGTTTACTACTCTTTTTTGCATGCTAATCCCCACACCCTACATGTTTTATCCTTATTTGAGTTGGTCCATACAAAGCACTTGATGTAATTTTTTTCAAAGGACATGGACATATTTTTCTCATGATTTCCATATTTTATTTCATGTTTAGAGGTGAGTGAATGAGCCAAACATCTCAAGTTGTAGGTTTAGTACACTAATGGAGTTGTAAGTATTATCATCAACTAAAGAGGTGTTCATTTATTGTAGTGGTTTCAACAAGAAGTGGATATGATGTGTGCACCTATAATATATCATGGAAACCACCTTCATTGAACGGCTTAGTTTTAAAAAAATTCACATAATGGTCACAATAAAAAAACATAACACATAGTCAATTTTCTTACATGCAGTTAGTTGAGTCAGGTGTATGAAAGCTTGCCTAACATCCATGGATATGTAATGATGAGAGTCAATAGGTGTTTAACACATTATTAAACATGAGTAATCAAGCCAAGCCTTTCAAATGAAATGTAATGGACTATGATAACCAATTCAATCCCTAACACAATCTTGTACCATTAATAGACACCTATAAGTGCCCCACATTATGGAAAAACATGTTGGAATGAAATGTTTGACTTGTTTTAAGTATTTATATGAGGAGAGGATCCATTTGAATACTTTTAGAAAGTTTATAACTAGTAGAGGACTCCTACACCATGCACATTATTCATATCTCTTTTCATTTCCCTATACCCTACATATGCACCTATAGGTGGCTCTCATAGAGGCCTAAAGGTATTACATAAAAGAGTATAAACATGTTGGAGACCTTCATAGAGTTTTAGGAGTTGAAAAATGTCATAAGAATCATGTTGAAGCCATAGAGGGGCAATCAAGATTGAAGAGTCATGTTCAAGTTGAGAAGGTGAATTTAGAGATCCATTACCTTAAAAACTACAAAATAGAGCCTTGCCCACTTTTGGTGCTGCCATATAATAGTGTAACATGGATTCTAGAAAAATTTCAATGCCTCTATCATGAAGCCCTATCATAGGGGATATGCTTTGACCAAATAAAGTGAATTTTTGGTTTTAATAATTGATGTAGAGGAAAATACCAATTCATGCATCTTCTATTGTAGAAGGTCATTGTTATGTGTAGTATCTTAAAATTCAAATGGTCTTATAGTCCAAGGTGGCCTATTAAGAGCATACATTCATGGCAAGTGATCTTATTGGGGTAAGAAAGACATTATTCATTCAAAGAACTTGAAGAGGAGTTTAATTGAAAGGTATTTACCTATATCACCATCAATAGGTGTGCCTTACCCTAAAAATGTCCATCTATAGTCTAACTGTAGGTACTTTCAAGCTTATGATAGAGACCTAGACATGAAAATATGTAAACATGAACACCTACAAGTTTGAGATATTTCCAAAGACCTCAAAGGAACCCTATGATGTATGTCATAAATTTTAAAGCCTACATATGCACCTATAGGACCTCTTTTGCTCTAATAATGGTCAAATAAAGTTGACTATAGTATAACAATGATCTAAGTATGAATGTCTTGATGTTGGCCTAGCATGTGTATGATGAGAACAAGTCTATATGGATGTTAAATGGAATTGAAGACTTCAAGAATATGTGAAACATGGTATATAAGGTCTAAGACAAAATATCCACCTACAGGTATGCTATTATATTGAGAAAGAAACATAGTACACAATTAGCTTATAGTCTAGACCTATCAAAGTAAAAGGTATGCATTGAAGGATTTAACAGAGGTTTTGATAATGAACATGCTTGGAGTGCCTTGAAAATGATAGTAACCATATCAAGAGACTCCCATAGTAATAAAATAGAGCATGGAGGGTGTTGATGATAGGAATTATACTATTAATAAATCAACCCTTTTGCCTATCATGAAGGTCAAATTGGAATCATACCAATTTAATCGTAGGGGTTCTAAATGTTCATTTAGGATCCTAAATATGTGAGGGGGTTTTTATTATAAATTTTGAGAAATAATTAACAAGTTATCAAGATAACTTATTCCATTATAACAAACAAAAATCCATTTATCAAATTATGAATCAGTTAAGAATAAGAATCTGTAATATATTCTATTTGACAAAGAAAACCTATGAGTTAGATAGTCTCTTGAAGAATAGAAATCTGATTCTATAATATATATGTATTCAAATAATATCTTTGCTTCTTGCTTGCAATGTTCTAAAGAAAACCATAAATAGAAGAGATAGATCAAATAAAAATAAAAAGGCAAAGCACGAAAACAAAAGAGCAAGAAAACTAACAAAAAACCAACTAAGAAAAGATATTAAGAAAGACAAACAACTAATCCTAGAGTAAAAGAGTAATGAACTAGTAAAAATAGTAAATTAAGAAAATAATCTAATCAAAAGAGATACAAATCATAAAGGTAGATAAAGATTAAAAATGAAAATGAACTAAGAAAGACTACGTATTAATAAAACAAATAATAAAGCTATAGGAATTAACTAAGAAAACATTCTAAGGATAAATATTTAAAGAACAACTAAAAGAACTTAAACAAAAATTAATCTAAATTAAGAAACAAACACTACACAAAATTTAAAGTAATCAAAGCTAGAAAATATAACCAAGATAATTATTCTTAAATTAAGCCAACTAAAATATAAACAAAGACTAAAGATCAAGACTGAATCTAAAAAAATAATAATTAAGGAACAACTATGAAATTTAGAAAAACAAAGGAAATTAATCTAAATATTAAAGCAAGACTAGAATCTATTTGAATTAAATCTAAAACAAGATAGACTAAAAATACCTAAGCTATGACATAGATATCAAATGATTAACTTAGAAAAATATAAAGATTATTAAACTAATGATAAATTGAAAAAGATGTAATTCTAGATACTTAAAAGATATTAATCTATAACTATCCAAATGAAGAAAAAGAACAAACATAAACTAAGGACTAATAATAAAAAAAACAAACTTAAAGTAATTAAAATAGAAAACGACTAAATATTAAAGCTATACTTAAAAGATAATCAAATTATAAACAAAAGTCATATTTAGAAGAATTCTGAAAGATCTGATTATATTAAAGTTAGATTCAAATAAATTACAAAAGGAGTCTGAGTCTCAAAAGGATAGTCATCTTAATAGAAAAAGATAACTTTATTGAGAAAACCAACATCCTTTCTCTAGAAAAACTTGAATGATAACTTTATGATTAAAATAGATCAATGAAGTGCCATGAAATAGCAAAATATTCATCATTATTCAAGTTGAATAATTGGAATTTATGCATAGGACTAAAAATAACAATAATCAAAAGATATTAAACTTATCAAACTTTAGATAATCAGTACTAAATGTTAAATAAAATTGGATATACTTGTGTTGCATAAGTAATTACTCAACCATAAGATAAAGTACAATTAGATCTATCTACAAAAGTTGTATTATCTTAGAGAAGTTGCATAGAAAGAAGAGATAAGTGATGGACTTCAAAAAATACTTAAGTATTCAATACTATTGTGCTTCTATCTTCAAATGAGTCCATGATCTCTTCTTATACATTCAAATTAATTGTAGAATAAGTTATAACTAACTTTAGTTAGTTATTAATTAATGTTAACTAATTAATTTTTAACAAAGTCAATTAATTATAAACTAAAATCAGTTAAAGACAAATTTAATTAAGACTTAAAAGGTCTTAATTGATCAAGATATTTAAAATAATAGAATTGAGGTATTAGTCTTAATGGGTGGGGACCCATATTAATTAATAATATAATAAAATACATATTAATCATAAAATAAATAAGTCAAAATTTGATAAATCTTATTTACATTAATACATAATGAATATTAATTAACTTAAGCATATATAATTATGTCATAATTCCAAAATTATTGTATTTACCAAAATTTATCAAAATCTAAAAATCAAGGTGTCAAACAGAAATATCAAGTTCTACCATGAAAAGGTTTAACACTTAAATATAATTTATCCTTTGGATGACCAATAATCATCTAAATCTAACAATACTTCAATCATTTGTTTGTATTTTTCATGAAGACAAACATTGTATTCCATCTTAGTAGTAAGAAATGGTACCAACTTAGTTATCGAATCAGTCATGTTGTCATCAATCTCTAGCTTAATTCTCTTCAACATCTAACTTCTCTTGGTGTTTCTATCTCATATTCAAATCTCTTTTCTATAGGTCTCTTTTTAACAGTGTGAGGTAAAATATATATAGTTTTGCTTCTACTAGCATAACCCTAAATCCTCAAATTCAATCTCTCAGACCTTAAGAGAGGCTCACTATGGGCACCGGATAGATTCAACTTTCTACAGTTTCTAGCAAGATCTACATGAGAAGGGGAAGGTGCATTAGAAGGAATGACCATCTTCCTAACATATTTAACATGGGAATTTTTTTTTAAAGATGTGTGGATTGATTTGTAGGAAAAGGATCATCAATTGGTTCACCTCTAAAATTAGGGGGTTGAAGTGGAAAGAATTGAGGATCATGATCTAAATGGTGAGATGAACTACTTTAGGAAGGTGCATGGGTTCCAAACCTATGACCATGGAGACCTTTATTACCTCTATAATCCTTATTGATTGGATTAATAGGAAGATTACTCAAAATATCCCAAAACTCAAGGTCATAGGCATAAAAGAAAATGGACATTCTTATCCCTTTATGAAATCTAGGTCCAAAACACCTTGCAAAGAATCCAGCCCTACGAAAACCTCTGATAGAATTTGACTGATTAACATTACCATTGAAATTTTGTCTCCATCCCATATTATCTTTACTTCCTATTGGATAATCCCACCCAAACATAGTGAACAATCTAAAATATAGTAGCAAAACTTAAGATTGGGAAACAAGTGTCCAAGAAACAAATTGAAAACTGAAATAATTCAACAAATGAAACAAAATATAAAATCTATCAAACTTTTCCAACCTTAACTGATTGCGTTCAATCTGATTGAACTCTCAATCTAAATCATCATCAATTTATCTCATATTTTATGGAAACCTTATGAAGTTCACTTTCTGTGTATTATTTTTAAAGTTTTCAAAATGAACCTACATATCTTTTCAACGTATTACTTCAAAATGAGTAGTGAACTGAGCTATTCAATTAAATGACACATAATTTCTATATGGAAGTATCTATCAAATCATCCTTACTTCCTTTGAATATACTACTTTATACATATTTTAGATGAGAAGTGTTAGGGCACTTTGACTGCAATATCAATATTTAAATTAAAAACCATTGCTTCAATTTTGAGTTGTATATTTATACTTATCAACTTTCTTTGCAAAGGACATCAGCACTTATGACTAAATACACCAATTTAGTTTTAAGAACACAAATATCTATAAATATGTTTTGTTGACCCAACATATTTTGATAAAATAGATGACCTAGTTATCCAAAACGTATATAATCATTCAAGCCTTACAACTGTCAACCATAAAACATTATACTAGAACTAAAACCAAGCTTTTTGAACACCTTGTGAAGTAACAAAGTCGAAACAAATAAACAAACTGAGACAAAAATGCCTTTATGACTTCCACAAACTCAAATATTTGAGAATACAAATTTGAGTGAATTGAAATTTTAGAATAGATAATCATTTTTCAATGCACAAGAAGCCTGTAATAATTTTTAATGTAAATTAATTTGTGCATGTACTGATATTTTAACCATATATATCTTTGACAACATGGATTGCAAAATAATACTCATATATGTAATCTAAAACTAGATGCACTAAATTTCTTCAATATTTTCCATGTTCTATACCATCACTGTTTCCAAACTCATTTATTTATTTGTTTGGGAATGTACCTAAGTATTCATCACAGATTAGACCAAGATGAAAACCCTAGGTTTGTTATTTGCTTTGACTAAAAGATGGTTGCATATTGATTTATTTGAAAAATGTTATAAAACAAAAACATGCAACTTTTTATGCATGGTAATCAAACCAAAAATATTTCAACTTGAAAACTTTCTATCCTTCATACAACCTATGCATGACTGTTATCAACTTTCAACCATGCAAAAGAGAAATTTTCCAATGCTAAGGAAAATAATAGAAATTTAAAATCATGCGAGAGTATTTCCAAACTTATACCATAATTTTATAGGTTTTGAATAAAATAAAAACCCTAATGAGTTGATGACCAAAAGTCATGTCGAAACCACACTATCTATCATTTCATGCAAAACAACAAAACTTTGAAACCTTCCAAAACCATTTTAACTTTCCAAAAAGTTTGCATGCAGACTAAGCTTTATATTTTCTCAATCATAATCCTTATATTTTATAGAAAGCCATGCAAGAAATATTGTGAGCTTTCATTCACATGGATATAGATTCAATATAACTATTTTTTCATTGAACTTGAAGTTTTCTCACAAATACATCAATATTTTAAAATGAACTGATCAAAAATTATAAAACCATACCTGGTAATGTTACCAAGTTTTTCTCAATGGAACTCTCCAAGAATCCTTCACTATGATTTCCCAAACCTCGGTGAACTAGATCTCTACTTCCATGAAAAGCTTGTGTTAAATGATAATAACCAATAAAAACAAAACTTTTATTTGCCAACTTACCATCATAACTGACCACATGACATGCTAGCTTTTCATTGGTTTGTATTTACTAATTAAGTGTTTAGTAATCCTCCTAAATTCTTTGTCAAAAAATCTAAAGTTAGAGACATCTATCCTTCAAACTAGACCTTCAGCTAAACCTCAACTAATTTTTGCCACTCAAGACGACATCACCTCATATTAACTTTCATGCCACCAAATCTTGAAACAATCCTAAAGTATCAAAACCATACCCTCAGACATAAATGCTAATGCCAACTCACCTGCCTTGATGTTCATTTTGCTAGGTGATCTCTAGCTCACGAACCGACTATGTTTTGACCTTGCTTTATCATCTAAGGGTCCTTTAGACTTAGTGAACTTTATAAAAACCTTACAATACACCTTGAAATTTACCAATTCACCAAGTATCATGGTATAAGACTTCAAAACATAGCCCATTGTCAAGTCAAAAACATATTTCACGATGAAGTCACTAATTAAACAAATGTAAAGACTTTATCATTATTATTCCTTAAGGTTTAAAAGGTAAGGTATGTGATAAATAAGATCCCTTTTACTCATTCTTAAGTGAATTCAACCCTCTAAAGAAGTATATGATGTTTTCAAAGAAATTGCATGTCATTAACCTATCTCATCAATAAATCATCCTCTTGTATACAAATCCTCAAGATACAAGGAAATAATATACATGCCCCAAGAAATATGATCACCAAATTTGAATATTACTCAAATCTCGAACAACTAACACTTTGAAAGTCAACAAAATAATCATGATCTAAACCATGTAATCAAGTAACCAGATCATCAGACAAAGAATCATGCTGCAAGATAGATGAAATAGAATGATAATATTTCCAAACCAACTTAAGCATATCATATTTAAAGTATCTATCAAATCAATAGTAATGAATGAAACTAATCCATACATCAAATATTATATCTTCATAATAGCTTTGAATGTAAATTCAATGTTTTACAAAGTTCCATATCACCATAATTTATTCTGAATCATGAATCAAATCAATTTATTAATATTAAAACAACATCATAAATCATCTGAAATTATTGAAAACTAAAAGTCCATTTATCAATTAAAAATATCAAAATTGAACTGAATTTGAATAGGAGAACAACTGATCACATCCATAACTATATATGCATATTTTATTCATTAATCCACCATGATTTTCAAAAAAACTTATAAACATAAATAAAATTTCATCAATCAATCATGACTATTTCATAATCAAAGATGCATCTATAATACTATCAATCAATAGGGTGCTTGACATAGTTTTAGGTTTCATGATAGGGTCATCTCTATGGCAGAAAGTATTGATTTCAAAAAAATTATGGGGAGTAGAAAATATGCATAATAAAGGGGTTCCACATAACAACCTATAGTCAATAAACTAACCCTACACAATCAGTGAGACCTATAGAAGTCTATCTTGGGTTTTGTTGTATTTAAAGATGCTAATAGTGTGGTATAACCATATAACTTTGTATAGAGGATCACCATAAATTGGATAAGTCTCTTATATATTTGTTTTTCCTAAGGTAATAGGGGAAGTGTCCCTTATTCTATCTCAGATAGAGGGCACTCCCATGAAGATAGAGATTATAGGTTAACTAAAGATCAAGGAGATGAGTTAGGAATTATGGGAACCTTGAAGAATGGTATGGTGAGTTGATATAGACATGGAAAAATCTAAATAAGGCCTTAAAATCATGACTAACTACTCAAATGTGGTTGTAAGTAACAAAACACAAATTGAACCTATTAGGATTAGACTAGGCCTAATGCTTGAAAGGGGTGTTGCTTCAATTTTAACACCAAGTGAGAATTTTAGAGCATTTGAGGACTTTTGTGAAGTGATATATGGTGTGTGATAACATTTAGTTTGTAGAGAAATCATAGATAATCCATTTTTTGTATTAGAAACATGACAACCTACAAAAAATGTAAAGGAGAGTTTGAAAAGGCAAGTTTGAAATCTTATAATAGTATGGATGCTTATCATGGGAGTTTGAAGAGATATGATATGTTGAAGAGGGCCCTAAATAAGGATTTAATGGAATTTGTCTAAATATTGTATATCATGCTTTTATGAACAATCCTTAAGGGTCTAAACTACTCAAAAACATTTAAAACCCCTGATAATGACTCGATGGGAAAGACAAATAACAAAAGGAATCTAAGAGGGCTAGTTTGAATTGGAAATAAACTTGTACTTATAGAGGAATCCCCTAGGTTCCTTGCCATCAAGTTGGCTTCTACCTTATTTCTATGAACAAGGTATAAAATGTATTTTCTTAATAGTTTTAGGTGTTTTACAGGTATAAAAGGGTTTCAAAGGATGAGGATCACTTTGGGAGATATAATGAGACCTAATATAACTCTCCATGTCCATATATTGATTCAAAAAATCACACAAGTATCTCTACAAGCACCTTCACTTTCGCCAGTCCAAATTGGGATAGTAAATAAAGAGTGATCATCAAGTCAGAAGGTGATAATTTTGATTGGGAGGCATTTTAAGGTATATCTAATGGATCTAGATACTTTATTACCCTTGAAAACTATTATACCCTCCCCTTCATTAATTGGATTGAATAATTTTTGAGAATCTTAGTGACAAATGTGAATACATGACTAAAGAAGGATGATGGTGACTGTAGGCATTGGGAACACTTATCTAGAAGGATATTGATGATTAGGGACACATCCAATGTATGTTAGGGAATTTTTATAACCCCCATTTAGAGTGAAATTATTTCATTTATACCTAGTATACTGTGGAGTGTTCAAAGAATGCCAAATGTTGAAGGTAGTTTCTAAACAAGTAGTTGAAGAGTCCTATGCCAAGTTTGAGGAGTTTCATGACTTGGAGTGAAATTTATACAAAGATACCATGTATGGTCTATCTAATACTTCATTAATATTTATATGTAACTCATCTCAACTTGACACTTGTTCTTGTGACTCTTGGATTTCATTCTTCTCTATCCTCTCTCACATTCTATAAGTACTAGCCATTTTTGGATCTTATATCTAATCCAACACCATGTATGGTGAATCCCTGCTAGTTTAATGTTGTAATTTGAATTTGATTAAAAAATTAAATATTTATTTGAGTTCATAAACATATTTTCTAACTGTGCAAAGTGATGAATGGTGAGGTTTAATGATAAACTTCTATCCTTACTTCTCCTTCTCCTTTCATGTTTAGTGTAGGAAGTTATCTTTCTAATAGGTCATATAGAGTGTAGCTAGTGTGTTTGTATCCCTTAAAGTGTGAAAGTGTCATTAGAGTCTATAATATTATCTATATTACACTTACCATGAGTTGTATCATGCATATAACCTCTATATTGAAATACTAATGTTAGAACATTTTAGGACTTTAAAGCTAGATTGTAGATCTTATTCCTTAGTTAAATAAGTATGATAACATTGTGTAAATCCTTATGGTGTATCACCTCCTTATAATATATATATTTCATGCATACTTTTACCCCTTTTCCCATAATAAATAAGTTAGGATAGGTGATAAGCACTTCAAGGCAAATTTAGGGAACTATCCCTTAAACCTAGATATCTACCTCTACTATAGGCAACCCACAAGCCTAGAGGTATTAAAATGTTGCCAAAATTTTATATTAGGATTTAACAACCTCCTATAGGGTGAAATTTTTGGTGATAATAGTTTTTTCATGTCTGATGGGACCATTGTCCTAAAGATAGCTTGTCAAGGTGAATACTGGTCTTGACAACATAAGCTACATATTGGTTTGCTAGTTAGTATTTGGAGACTCCTTTCAAGGTTAAATTTGGTTGTAGACCATTTTTATTTCATAAATTTATGCTAATACTTCATGGTCCTTACTAAGTCATCTTCTAGTATAGTTTTCAAACCTATCAATCCACCTCTTCAACCTGAACTTCTTCTTGAAGTTCAACACCCTCATCCTATTATACCCTTTGAAGAGTAAGAGGAATTTTATATCCAAGAGGATTAAGAGAGTGAGAAATAATTTGAAGAAAACATGGCTAGGTAGCATGCCATCCCAACCTTTAACACTAAAAATGTAGTTCATCTTTATGCCTATGATGAAATTCCCCCTTATGTTACAAAGATTGTACCTACATTCAATGGTGAAGGTCATGTCACTCCTAGTAGGCACATTAGGTATATATAAAAAATTTATAGTTTCCACAATGTCACTAAAGTCAATATTACCATTAGATTCCTTGCCATGTCCTTTAGAGGGAAAGGACTCGATTGGTATAGGACTTTTGCTAGTGGTTACATCACAACATGGGATGATTTTGGTGTGCTTCTAACATCAAATTTTGAGGACAAGATTGATCACACTTCACTCATACATCAGCTCAATGTGATCCAAATATTCCCTAAGGAAACAATGCATGATTTTAATGAGAGGTTTCAAAAAACATGGTATAGGTACCTCCTCCCAGGAGACCACATACTAGCTTTGTGTTTCTTACATACTTGAGTGTCATTGGCACTAATATTTTAATCATGATACAATCCATGGGTGGTTTCAATTTACCCAAGGCATATTAACTTATCATTAGGGCCGATAATGGCCTCATTCAAGCAAGAAATTTGCCTCCAAAAGTGTCTATGCCTCTGAGGCTTAATATTCCTGCTACTGCTCGAAATATTACCCAAGTTCCAAGTGTAAATACCAATCCTAGGATTGCTCCTAAGAAGGTAAAAGATGATATTAATTGGAGGGAAAGATACCAAGCCTTAGAGGCTCAAACTAGAAAACATAGTATTCAACAAGGTGATCATTAAAACCTATATCCATATCATCAGTAATATGGTCAACAATATGGGTGAGGGGGAGGTCAAGGGCATGCTAACTTTAATCACCTTCCAATGTGTAAAATACTACTTCCACCTTCAACACAAGAGAAATGATATCAATGCATAGTAATATAATCCAAGGAGAAAAATGGAAACAAGGCCAATTCATGGATACCAATGAAGGTGGAGAGTAAGATCTAGATGATCAAAAAGGATTCAATCCTGTACTATCAGTAGAAGATGAAGTCCTAATAAAATCAAGTGAAGGTTGGAAACCTCAAGGAGAAAGATTCACTAACTTCTTAGTGGAAGATACTTATGTGCTTAATCAAGGAACTTAAAATGAAAACAATAGAAGAGATAATATAAAGGTTCTAGGATATGGTAATAGTGTGCCTACAAACTCATCCAATCCTCCTACAAAGTAGAAAGTGATACACCCTTAACCTTTGGCATGTCTTGGGATATGTGTGGTTAACTTATGGCTTACATACCCCTTTTATATTCTTGTTAAATTTTTCTATATTCTTAGTTAGGTTGGCCTATGGAATAACCATGGCTAAGTAGACTATATATAGGAGGTAGTGGTTAGTCTTTGATCATCATGTTAAGTATTTTGTTCTTATTTCATTATTGTGGAGGTTGACCCCTTAAAGTGGCTTTGCTTTATTATCCAATATTCTACTTTACTATCTATTATTGTTGTGTGATCTCTCATATTTGCTTATTTTGTGTGTGATATAATCATTTTGTGCAAACATCTAAGTAATTTCATTACAAGTAGTATCATATCTTTGATTTGGGAAATTTTCCTATGGTGTTTTTTTTGAATTTGGTGAGGTGTGACTTTTGTGAGTGAAAGGACCAAAAAAACATAACTTGCAATCCAACAAGAAATTATTTTTTATGTTAGCACAATATTGTTCAAAATGCTTTTTTGAAAAAAAATTAAAAAAAATATTAGAAAAAATATTTTTTCACCTTGCACAATTGCAGTCATTGGATTCATCTTGGCAAGATGATTGCAATAGTATATTCTGCCAAGACACTTTTTTGGTGCCAAATTTTTTTCACCCTAGTGTACAAAGGTAGTAGTTGGATTCATCTTAGTGAGGTGATCACAATGATACCATCTCTTGGTACACTTTTTTTAGAGAAAAAACCCTCCTAGGGTTTGTATATGATTGACCCTTATACAAGGAGATGAAAAAGGGTACAAGAAACTCCTAAGACTCCTTTAACTAGCAACATGGAAACTGGAACTTCATATCTATTAATTTCTCAAATTCAGGCTAACATAAAAGGCTTGGTGTGGAATGATGACTTTGTTATAGTTAAAACTAATGTTTCAAGGATGCATAAAGAGATTAGTGGGGTTCATAATTGATTGACTCAGATCACTAATTCATTGTCTGCTCTATCATCTCAGCTATAGTCAAATAACCATCCACTTCATCATTCAGGATATCCTCCTCTCAACACTAACAACTCCAATTTTGGTGTGAAATTAATGTTTCCAAAAGTGGACATGCATAATTTTGATGGTAAGGATCCTCTCACTTGGATTATCCAAATTGAAAATTTATTTGATTTGCATCAAACTCCTAATTTTTAGAAGGTGATAGTGGCATCTCTAAATCTAGAACCTAAGTAGTTCATTTGGTATTGCTAGTTGTGTGCTCAAAATAAAAAAAAATGGTGCCCCTATTACATGGTATATTTTCACTGATGATTTATTGGCTCATTATCTAAATAATGTCTATGAGAACTACTTCAGCCAGTTAGCCAAACTATGGCAAATAGGTACTATGAAGGATTATATTCATCAATTTCAAAATCTATCTTTACGAGTGAAAGACATCACTAAGGAAAATTTAATGGATCTATTTTTGGGTGGCCTCAAAGATAACATCCAATGGGAGGTTTGGATGTTTAACCCAGCATCTGTATCAGAAGCTATACCACAAACATGCATAATAGAGGAAAAAGAGATGGTCAAATGGAAAACCTTCACTACTAATCATGATTACACCTTTCCATCACCATCATATCCTCAACCCACTAGATTAATACCTTGACAAATTAAGGAGAAGTGATCCAAATGGTTGTGTTATGGTTGTGACACCAAATGGAGCAAAGACCATCATCGAGATGAAAATAAGCTATTTTACATCAAAGGTACCAATGATGATGATAATGATGAGGAGGCACTTAGAAACAATGAAGAAGGTCCTAAGGAGGAATCTGAAGAATCTCTGTTAGGTTGTGGAGCTAAAAGCTTCACTGTTTGAAAAACATGGAGGAAGTTGATGAGTGTCACAGTCACTGGCATCAGTTAGGCTAACTGATGTCGGTCAGGGATGGACAGGAAGCTATCGACATCGACAGGAGTCGGCTGACGTCGATCACCTCTAGTCAGACAACGATCAAAATCGGTTGCCTGTGTGGTTCTAGAACTGTTCGTTGCTCGAACAGTTAGTTTGTTGAACCAACTGTTTGCATGTAAAGACTATTTTGAGTCTTGAGCTGCGTGTCTAATTATTGTAAATTAGAATTCTAAGTTATTGTTTAGTATGGGATCTATTTACAGACACATTGGCATGTATTGTAATCAAGGCAAGGAAGAGATCCTTCCAATTGTAAGATCTTTGATTTGCAGGTTGTGCAAGATCAGGGCTGATCTACATGGTAAGTAAGATCATTTGAGTTGTAGGTTGTTTCAAGTTCATGGGAGATCTACTTGAAGTACTTTGAGTACTTGTGTACTGGTAGTGTTATTACTGACTGGTTGGAGGTGAACAACAACTCTATGTGTGAGTTGTTTGTTGTGACCGTTTTTGGTAAGAGAGTGAACTCTTGAAGAAGAATTACTATACACTTGGTGTGGGAAGCCTGAAAGGTGTGGAAGAGTGTGGCATCTCTTCATTGTATTCTTTTTTGGATGAGTATTAATACAGATTGTATTGTCTCTCATATTTTGTGCTATTTGTGAATTCTAGTTACTTGTTAATTCTGGTATAATTCCGTGTTTAGTTGCTTATACAAGGTAATTATGTGTGCTCTTTTGAGAGCTGGTAGATCCTGACAAGTGGTATCAGAGCTTAGTTAGTGATACCAATGACAAGTGGTATCAGAGCTTTTGGTTGGGTTGACTAATAGGTTGTATCAGATCTGGGTAGTGTTTGTTGATTACAGGTCACTCACAGGGTTTTCTGTTTGAGTGGGAGTATAACAATGGCAGAAGAAAGTAAGCTACGAATGGAGAAGTTTAATGGCAAGAATTACCAATTATGGAGGATGTAGATAGAAGATTATCTGTATCAAAAATATATGTACTTACCGTTGGGTGGGGTTGCATGCAAGCCCATGGATATGAAGGATGAAGAATGGAACGTTCTTGATCGGAAGGCTCTGGGATCTATAAGGTTGAGCCTTGCATCGTCTGTGATTTCCAACTTATCATAGGCTAAGACAATAGTAGATTTGATGGAATCTTTGGCAAATTTATATGAAAAACCCTCAGCTTTGAATAAGGTATTTCTTATGAAGCAATTATTTAATTTGCAAATGTTGGATGGTGGATCTGTACATAGTCATCTTAGTGATTTCCATGGTTTGGTAAACCAATTAAATTCAGTCAATATTGTTTTTGATGATGAAATTATGGCTCTCTTAATCTTATGCTCATTACCTGAAAGTTGTGAGAGTTTGGTAATGGCAGTTAGTAATAATGCGTCTGCTTCAAAGATCTTAAAAGTTGATGATATTGTGAGTGTAATCTTGAATGAATAAATTTGTAGGAAAAGCACAGGTGAATCATCAGGGAATGCTTTGAGTGTTGAAAGTAGGGGAAGGAAAAGAGAGAAGATCGAGCAAGGGAGATCAAGGTCAAAGATAGGTAGGAGATCCAAGTCCAGGTATGGCAGAATAACCTACTGGAAATGTGGAAAGCAAGGGCATGTAAAGAGAGATTGCTGGGTGAATGAAGATCAACATGAAGGACATGAAGAAACAGATGTTGTAGATTTTGTTGCACAAGATGCTCTGGTATGTTCCTTGGATAAAGTAGAATCTTTGGTTTTAGATTCTGGTGCCTCTTTCCATGCATCTCCAAATAGGGAATTTTTTCATGACTATGTCTAGGGAGACTTTGGAGAAATTTATTTAGGGGATGGTAAGCCTTGTCAAATGGTTGGCAAAGGGAAAGTGAAGCTGAAATTGTAGATGGGCAACACATGGGTGTTGAAGGAGGTCATGCATGTCCCAGTCTTGGAGCAGAATTTGATTTCTATTGGAAAGTTGGGTGATGAGGGTTGCATAGTAACTCTCACAGCGGACTCTTGGAAAGTTTCCAAGGGTGCACTTGTTTTAGCAAGAGGTAAGAAAGTAGGTACACTTTATCTATCTACTTGTATTACTGATTCTCCTTCTGGTTTATCTACTTTAGCTGTAGATTCAAAGATGTGGCTCAATAAGCTTGGTCACATGAATAAGAAAGAGATGCATGTTCTTGAGTCAAAGGGTATGCTTTCAGATTTGAAAAGCATGGATCAAGATTTCTATAAGAAAAATAAGAAAGTGACGGTTCTTGACACTGGGTCAATGAAGAAGGTGGTAGCTTCTGTTGGAGGATCATAGTATTGCAGAAGAAAGAAATTTGATGTTTGTGACAAGAACAGGAAAGCCTTGGTTTTCAAGAAGAAGATGACAGACAGAGATCAGTGCAAGGGGCTGAAGAATTTTGAGTAGAGCAAGGTTGATTTGGACAAGGTTTTGATCCAAATGGAGCTCACAGGTAAAAGTCATTGCTCACAAGTAAAACACAGAGACTGACGTCGGTTAGAAAATTGACGTCGGCATCCTGACAAGGACCGACATCGGCTATGTGCAGACCGACATTGGTGACTATAGACTAGTAAACACTAGCATCGATCAAGGAACCGACATCGGTGATGAGGCAGTCGCATGGAACTGATGTTGGTCGGATGTAGACTGAGATGTGACCAACATCGGTCACAGAGATGGATTTTGGGCAGATAGCAAGCTGTCAAGGAGTCTCAAATGCCCATATGGAGGATTGAAAGGGTAAGCCTCAAATTCATTATTTCCCTTTTTTACACTACTTGTTGCTCACTGATGGTCAAGAACTAGGAAGTTATTAAAGAAGTAGAGCAGGTAGAATCCAGGAAATAGTGGGAGCATGGCATGACTCAGGAATTTGATTCCTTCAAACAGGAGTTTTTGGTGGAGTTGCCAGCTGGAAGAAAGCACTAAAAGACAAATAGATTTTCAGGATAAAAAAGAGTGGGAATGGACATGTGAGACATAAGGCCTGGGTTTATGGTCTTGAGTAAGCTACAAGACAATGGAGGTTTAACCATTGTGTTTTCTTTACCAAGTTGGATAATATTAGCTACATTATCCTGTTACTGTATGTTGTGCTTGTTGCAGGGTCACATATGCAGGGCGTTGCTGAACTAAAGGTAAAGTTAGTTCAGAGGTGTGTCATGAAGAATCTGGGAGCAGTAAGATTTTTTGGCATGAGTGTGTGCTAGAGAAATGGAAGGTCACAGGTTGATTTTGTCTCCAGATGATTGTGTGAAACTGGTTAGCACGCCGATGGTTGGACAGTTCTATGAATAGTGTCCTGATTCACATGATGAGGTTAAGTACATGTGTACTAGACCTAAGTTTGCCCAAGAAGTGGGTGTTATCAAAAAGTTTGGAGCCAATTCGGGAAAGAAGCACTAAAGTGCAGTTCAGTGGATTTTTAGGTGTCTAAGAGGGAGCAGCAGTAGGTGCACATGCTATGTAGGGTCAAGTTCTTTTCTACATGGGTTTGTAGATGTGGATATGACAGGTTACTTGGATGACAGGAGGAGCACCACAGGTTGTGTGGTGGTTGGTCTTCAAGATTGAGCTTGAAGAGGGATACAATGCTAGGAAACAAACTAGATGATGTATAGGTATAGGTACAGGTGAAACTATTTATCTCCAAGTGGGAGATTGTTAGTTTATGGAGTTAAAAGCTTCACTGTTTGCAAACATGGAGGAAGTTGTTGAGTGTCACAGTCACTGGCGTCAGTTAGGTTGACCAACGTCGGTCAGGGATGGATAGGAAGCTGCCGACATCGACAGGAGTTAGTTGACGTTAGTCACCTCCAGTCAGACAGTGACCGATGTTAGTCACCTATATGGTTCCAAAACTGTTCGTTGCATGAATAGTTAGTTTGTTGAACTGACTGTTTGCATGTAAAGACTATTTTGAGTCTTGAGCTGTGTGTCTAATTATTGTAAATTAGAAGTCTAAGTTATTGTTTAGTATGGGATCTATTTATAGACCCATTGACATGTATTTTAATCAAGGCAAGGAAGAGATCCTTCCAATTGTAAGATCTTTGATTTATAGGTTGTGCAAGATCAGGGCTGATCTACATGGTAAGTAAGATCATTTGAGTTGCAGGTTGTTGCAAGTTCATGGGAGATCTACTTGAAGTACTTTGAGTACTGGCAGTGTTATTACTGACTGGTTGGAGGTGAACAACAACACTGTGTGTGAGTTGTTTGTTGTGACCATTTTTGGTAGGAGAGTGAACTCTTGAAGAAGAATTATTGTACACTTGGTGTGGGAAGCCTGAAAGGTGTGGAAGAGTGTGGCATCTCTTCATTATATTCTTTTCTGGATGAGTATTAATACATATTGTATTGTCTCTCATATTCTGTGCTATTTGTGAATTCGAGTTACTTGATAAATCTGGTATAATTTTGTGTTTAGTTGATTATACAAGGTAATCATGTGTGCTCTTTTGAGAGCCAGTAGATCCTGACAATCTCAACCTACTATTTCCTATCATTCCATTTCAGGTATTATTACTCCCCAAACTCTTAAGGTGGTGGGCTTCTTAAAGAAATAGAAGGTCACTATTCTGATTAATTCTGGGAGCACACACAATCTCATCAATAATAAGTTGGTTGCTCACTTGAACTATTTCATTTATCTTGCTCTAAAACTTTAGTCCATGATTGCAGATGGTGGTACTATCATCTATTCACGAAAATGTCATAGTATTAAGTTGGCCATAGGAGACTACTTGTTGGATTCTCCTATGTTTGGTATTCCTATGGGGTGAGATGACATTATTTTGGGAGTATAGTGGATCACCACTTTTGGAAGTATTGAGATGAATTTCTAGGAATTATTCATGTGTTTTCATTATAAGGTAAAGACATTTGAGCTAAAAGGATTAAGGGCTAAATTTCCAGAACTTGTTAGCTCCCATCAAATGACAAAGATTCTTTGAAAGGGTGCTAAAGGATTTGTATCTCTCTTATTTTCCATGGAAGTTCATCCAACTTAGCCATCTACACCTCTTGATCTACAATAGGTGATTAATGCCCATTCAATTGTTTTTGGTGACATGCCAAAAGGACTTCCACCTATTTGCATGCATGATCATGCTATTAAACTTATTCTTGGTAATACACCACCCAACATCAAGCATATATGTATCCATATCCCATAAAAGTGAAATTGAAAATATGGTTTAGGAGTTTTTGGATACAGGAATCATTCACCATAGCCAAAGTGAATATTTATCACTAGTTGTCATGGTGGGCAAGACAAATGACACTTGAAGGATGTGCCCTGACTACAGGGAACTCAACAAGTACACTATCAAAGATAGTTTTTCTATTATTATCATTGATGATTTTCTAGATGAATTAAATGGTGCTCTTTATTTTACCAAGTTAGATATGCATTTTGGGTATCATCAAATCTATATCCATGATGAAGACATACCTAAAACTGCTTTCAGGACTCATGAGGGCCATTATGAGTTTTTGGTTATGCCTTTTGGGCTAACAAATGCACCATCCACCTTTTAGAATTTGATGAATACTATTTTTAGGCCATTTTTGATGAAATTTATTATAGTATTTTTTGATAATATCCTCATTTATAGTAAAACTTGGGAAGACCATTTGCACCATATGAAACAGGTACTCTTAATTTTGGAATAACATCAGTTATATGCCAAACCTTCCAAATGTACTTTTGGATATTTTGAGGTTGACTATTTTGGTCATCTAGTTTCATATATAGGAGAGAAAGTGGATCCTAAAAAAATACAATCAATGGTGGACTAGCCGATTCTTAAGACACTCAAGTAACTAAGGGGATTTCTAGGGCTAACTAGTTACTATCACATGTTTGTCAAAAATTATGGTATCATTGCAGCCCCACTCACATCTTTGTTGAAGGAATAATCCTTTCAATGGACTAATATATCTACTAGGGCATTTAAATAATTAAAATTGGCTATGTGCACCACTCCAGTGTTGGCCACTCCTGATTTTTATAAGACTTTTGTGGTTGAATGTGATGCATTTGGATATGGTATGGGTGATGAAATCATGCAAGAAGGTAGACCACTTGCATTTGAAATTATTCAACTAAAGAGTAAAAATTATCACAATCCCATTTACAAGAAAGAAATAATAGCCATTTACATGCAGTCAAAAAATGGAGGCCTTATTTGATGGGTCATCACTTTCAGGTAAAAATTGATCATGATGGTCTCAAATATTTTTTAGAACACTGGTTGTCATATGAAGAAGAACAAAAGGTGGTAACTAAGATGTTAGGATATGATTTTGAAATATTTTACAAGAAAGGAAAGGACAATGTAGTGGAAAATGCACATCTAGGAAGGATGAATCTGTTGAGGCATTGTTATATGCTATGACCATTCTATAGGCAGAATGGCTAGAGGAAATACAATCAGAATGGGATAATGATAGTTCTACCCATGCTTTGATTAATAATATGCAACAAAGTTTGGGTGGATTTAAAAAATTCACATGGAAGGGTGATGCATTATGGTATAAAGATAGATTATACCTATGTAATAATTCTCTTCTTAAACAAAAATCCTTCATGAATTTCATGCAACCAATTGGAGGTCATTCAATATTTTTGAAAACCTATCATTAAATCAAGAAGGAATTTTTTGGGAAGGACTCAAGGGGGATGTCTAAAAACATGTGGATGAATGTATGATCTGTCAACAAAATAAAGAAGAAACCATCAAAACCCCAGGTCTTTTTCAGCCTTTATCCATCCCTAGCTAGTGTTGGGAAGAGGTTTCTATGGATTTAATTATAGGGTTACCAAGATCTGATGGTCAAAATCTTATCATGGTTTTGGTAGATCTTCTTAGTATGTATACTAATTTCTTTTCTTTATCACAACCATTTTTTGCTAGTACAGTAGCTTATTCTTTTCTCAATATAGTTAAAAAATTGCATGGTACCCCTAAGATCATTATTAGTGATGAGATCCCATATTCACTAGCAATTTTTGGATAGTTATTTGCATTTTTAAGCACCTAGTTGGCTCATATTTCATCCTATCATCCTCAATTAGATGGATAGACTGGGGTAGTCAATAAATAAATAGGATAAATGGGTTCATCAGTTGTTGTTTTGTTTCTGATAAATAGGATAAATGGGTTCATTGGTTTCCACTTGTTGAATTTTGGTATAATACTTCTATTCATAGTTCTTCCAAAATTCTCCTTTTCTAGTAATATATGGATACCACCCTCCACCCATCACTTCAACCTTGAAGGTTCATCCTAAGGTTTGATTAGTTGAAGAACATATTCATCATCAATAGGAGGTCCTTGCCAATTTGCATGAAAATTTAGCCATGACCCAAAATTACATAAAGCAACAGTAGGCAGATCAACATAAGAGTGAGAGGCATTTTGAAATTAGTGATTGGGTATTTGTTCACTTAAAACCATATAAGAAAATGTCCTTGAAACAATGGAAAAAGGATAACAAGTTGTCCCCTAAGTATTATGGGCCTGATTAGATCTTGCAAAAAATTGGTAGGGTGGCCTAAAAATTAGTGTTTCCTTCCTCCACTCATATACATCCAATATTTCATGTAGCATGCCTGAAGAAAGTCATTGGGAAAAAACTTGATACTCAAACTAAGTTACCAAAATTAGATGAGGAAGAGTTATTGGTTATCTTGAGGTGATCCTTCAAATGTGCACTAAGCAGGTATGGTCTAGAGTGATTACAGAGTACCTAATCAAATGGAAGAATCTACCCTATGAAGATGCCACTTGGGAGGATGAATCCTTTGTGTAGCAAAAACATCCAGAGTTGACTCAACACTGAGGACAATATTGTTTTAAAGGGGAGGGGCATATTACACCCTTAACCTTTGGTGTGTCTTGGGATATGTGTGGCCAAACTATGGCTTACACACCTATTTTATATTTTTATTACATTTATCTATGTTATTAGTTAGGTTAGCCTATAGAATAACCATGGATAAGTAGACTATATATAGGAGGTAGTGGATAGTCTTTGATCATCATTTTAAGTATTTTGCTCTTATTGCATTATTGTGGAGGTTGGCCCCTCGAAGTGGCTTTGCAATATTATCTAGTATTATGCTCTACTATCAATTATTATTATGTGATCTATCATATTTACTTATTATATGCATGATATAATCTTTTTGTGTGAACATGTAAGTAATTTTATTATAAAAAGGCATGGCTATAAGCATGATAGTCTCTAATATTATTGCACCTTCTCCAAATCAAAATGTTGAAAGTCTTATTCAAATTACTTCCATTATTCAATATATAAATACTCCCTTACCTCTAAGGACTGATGAAATGGTAAGCCCTTCTGCTCTAAACATTGTAGAATCATTGAAGAGTGTGAAGGCATCCATTTCCCTTTAGGATGTCCTTCATATGCCTGTCCAAAAGGAGCTCTTTTAAAAATAGTTGTCCACTATCCTTAATAGTCATCCATATTTAATAACTGATCATGGTCATGTATCTCTTGCCAATTCCTTGAACAACATCATGGAATCATCTGCCAAAGTTGAGAATCCTCCACCTTTCTACCTCACTCTCATTATGGGTGATAAATTAGGTCATAACGACATAGTTGATAGTGGAGCCTCTCATCAGTGATGCCCAAGGTTGTAGCTGATAAATTAGGCCTAAAGCATGAACCAAATAGTAAATGAGTGATTTATTTAGATGGTACACCTAAAAATTTAGTAGTATTTATCAAAGGGTTGAAGGTTTTTCTTCATGATTATCCTAGTTTCCCCATCCTCCAAGACATTATTGTTATTGACTTGTCTACCCATTTTTCAATTTGTATTTTAAGATATTTAAAATATAATATAGGAGGATACCTCTCAATTTTTTGGTCCTTATTGGCTTTTAGGACAAGATATGGAACAAAAGTGACCATAAGAACTCAACCACTTGCAAGGTTCCACATTGAGCCCTATGTAGAAGCAAGCTCTAACTTGAATTATGTCATCAATGAGAAAGAGAAGTCTATTATAGATGATGGTTCTTCTTCCAATATTGAAGGCATATATGACTTATTTCTAGATGGATATGGTATAAATTCTTATGAACATGATACATATACATACTTTGAAGAAACTAACCTTGGGAACCAATATCATCTATGAATGAGCATTTGAGAAAGCCGAGGTAAGTGTTGAGAATTCTCTTCTATAAGTTGTTGAAGGTAACCATTTGATCCATGTATACGATGATGATAGATTGAAGATCATGATAGATCATTGTGATGAGAAAAACCATGTAATTCTACCTGTACTTGGTGAATCAGCCCTTGAAGATGACATCCATGAGGAGGAGGATGACTTATGGCAAAGGTTCAATGCCATATATTAAGAATTTGATCAATTAGGTAATATTTTTTCCCTTCCTAATAAGTGTATATTTGATGATTATGCTAATGAGACTAATGATTAGGTTATAGAGTGTCTTATCATGCATGAAATTGTATACCAAACCACTATTCAAGGGTCTACATTTATAAAAGATCTTAGTGAAGCTACTACCCAAGAAGTAGTAATCATAGAGAAGCCTAGTCAAGTTAAGACATATGTCTTTATGCCTGAAGAATAGTCAATAGCTTCATATTAGGTAGAACCACAATTATAGGTATTGGAACATGGTAAAGAAGAACTTAATGATCATACACATCAAGTACACAATGCCCAAGAGGATGGAAGGATTGAGGCAGATATCATCAATCCTAATCTATAATTTTTAAAACATCAATAACATAGGACAAAGATCAAGTTAGTTGCATCTCCAATTAAGTTATTTGGAAGAAAAGAGAGAGCATTCATGAATGCCCAAAGTAGTACACTTTAAAGTGTGAGAAGACATAAAGATGGTAAGTTTCTTGACAATCTAAATATCCAAGTTCTTGATGATGAACATGATTCACATGCAAATTTTATTTCATGGAGTGAAAAAGATACAAGAGGAACCATATTTAACCCTAGTTGAAGAATGGTAAGCTTATTTTCACATCAAGAGTGAGGTCTTGGAAATACTAGGTTAGGTGTGTGTCTTTGTTTCAGTTGTGTCAATATAAGTCAACCTACCTATAGTAAAAAACTTTTATAAGGGTATATTAGGATGTAATAGGGTGTGCCATGACCTTATTTGATGAAATTTAACGTGTTATTAACCTTGGTCATAGTTAAATCTAGTCCTATGTCATTTTATCTCTTAAGGGTCATATTTGATTCATTAATGAAGGTCATATGGTTTAACTTGGTATAAAAGTGTTATAAACTATCTTTTAACATCCAATATGTCATAATATTGTCAATAATATCAATACTAACTAAAAAACTTGTAGGTATTAAGTAAGATCAAGAAAATAGTTATAAAAGGAGGAGTTTTGGCAGTTGTACAACCTCTAAAGGAGTGTGGACATGTAACAAGATTATACAGTGGTTAATCAACTTTATTAAACTCATTTATATGTTTTATCTACTTTCAAAGTCTTAAAAATGGACCAAAACCATTCTACTCTTGCATCACCCTTTTTAGCATACAAAATTAGTCAACGTGTTTTCTCATGGTACAAGCAGTAAGAGATGTTTTAGGTTAAATGTTCTTATGGGGTGTTATTAAACTTAGTCCACCTCCATTTCATGGTAATGTTTAAAATATTTGTTTCTCATTCCTTATGAACCATTCTTAAGAAGTTGACTGCTCTTTTCTACATGCTAATCCCCACACTCTATAGGTTTTCTCCTTATTTGAGTTGGTCTGTACAAATGACTTGATGGAATTATTTTTAGAGGACATGGACATATTTTTATCATGGTTTCCATATTTGATTTTATGTTTGGAGGTGACTGAATGAGCCAACCATTTCAAGTTGTAGGTTTAATACACTAATGGAGTTGGAGGTATTATCATCAACTAAAGAGGTTTTACTTTCTTGTATTGGTTTAATCAAGAAGTGGATATGATTTGTGCACTTATAATATGTCATGAAAACCACATTCCTTTTAAGGCTCAATTTCAAAAGGTTTCACATAATGGTCACAATCAAAGAACATAGCACATAGTAAAGTTTCCTACATGTAGTCAACTGAGTCAAGTGTATGAAATATTGCATAACATACATGGAGATGTAATGGATGAGTTATAATAGATTTTGAACATATTTTTGAACATGAGTAGTCAAAAAAAGCCTTTAAAATGACATATGATGGACTATGATAACCAATTTAGTCCCTAACACAGTCCTATACCATTGATGGACACCTACAAGTGCCCCACAGTCTAGCCAAACATGTTAGAATGAAACACTTGACTTGTTTGATTTAATTAAATGAAGATAGGATTTATTTGAAGACTTTGAGAAAGCATATAACTAGTAGAAGACTCCTACACCATGCACATTATTCATATCTTTGTTCATTGCCCTATACCCTACATATGCACCTATAGGTGGCTCTCACAGAGGCCTACAGGTATTTCATGAAGGAGTCTAAGAATGTTGGAGACCTTCATAGAGTTTGAGGAGTTGAAAAATGTCACAAGAATCATGTTGAATCCATAGAGAAGTAGGTAGGCTTGAAGAGTCATGTTCAAGTTGAGAAGGTGAATTTAGGGATCCATTACCTTAAAAACTCTAAAATAGAGCCTTGTCCACTTTTGGTGCTACCATATAATAGTGTAACATGAAGTCTATATGAATTTTAATGCCTCCATCATGAAGCCTTATCATAGGGGAGATGCCTTGACCAAATAAAGTGGATGTTTGGTTCCAATAAGTGATTTAGAGGAAGCTCCTAATTCATGAATTCTTTTCCTATAGAAGGTCAGTGTTCTTTTTAGTATCTTAACTTCAGATGGTCTTATAGTCTAGTCCAAGGTGGCATAACAAGAGCATACATTCATGAAAAGTGATCTTATTAGGTTAAGAAATACACTAGTGATTCAAATAACTTGAAGAGGAGTTTAATCGCAAGGTATTGACCTATATCACAATCTACAGGTGTGTCTTGCCCTCTAAAAATTCCATCTACAGTGTGATTGTAGGTATTTTCAAAATAATGATAGGGACCTATACATGAAAACATGCAAACATGAACACCTATAGGTTTGATATGTTTCCAAAGACCTCAAATGAAACCTAGGTTGTGTTTTATATATTTCAAATCTAGCATATGCACATATATGACCTCTTTTACTCCAAGAATGATCAACTATAGTTGATTGTAGTATAACATTGTTCTAAGTATAAATGTCTTGATGTTAGCCTAGAATGTGTATGATGAGAAAAAGTCTAAATGGATGTCAAATGGAATTTAATGTTTCAATAAGATATAGATCATGATATATAAGCTATAAGACAAAATATCCATTTATAGGTATGTTATTATCTTGAGTAAGAAACACAATACATAGTTAACTTGCAATCTAGACCTGTCAAAGTAAAAGGTATGCATTGAAGGATTTAGTAGAGGTTTTGATAATGAACATGATTGGAGTGCCCTAAAAATTATATTAACCATCTCAAGAGACTCCTATAGTAAGAAAATAGAGCATGGAGGGGTTCCATATGACAACTTATAGTCAACAAACTAACCCTACACAATGTGTGAGCGCTATAGAAGTTTGTCTTGGGTTTTGTGGTATTTGAAGATGATAAGAGTGTGGTATAACCTCATAACTTTAAATAGAGGATCCCCATCACTTTAATATGCATTTTATACATTTTTTTAACCTAAATAAATAGGGAAAGTGACCTGTATTTTGTCTCAGATAGAGGGCACTCCTAGGAAGATAGAAACTATAGAAACTAGAAGATAGCAAGGAGATGAGTTGGGAATTATGGGAGCCTTGAATAATGGTATGGTGAGTTGATATAGACATGGAAAAATCTAAATAATGCCTTAATATCATGAATAATGACTCAAGGGTGGTTGTGAGTAACAAAACATAGACTGAGCCTATTAGGCTTAGACTAGGTCTAATGCCTCAAAGGGGTGTAGATTCACTTTTAACACCAAGTGTGAATTGTAGAGAATTAGAGGACTTTCATGAGGAGATTTAAGGTGTGTGAAAACCTTTATTCTATAGATAGGGTCATATATAATCCATTTCTAGGCTTAAGTAATCTAGGATTTTGACTCAAGAGAGGATGGTTAGTATGATGTTGGTTCCAAACTGAAAACAAAATGAAATAAACACACTAATAGAATAACATATCTAGGCATAGAAACTAGGGAGAGATTATTTAACAAAATAAAATGAAAAAAACAACTAAAAATCAAGGAATCAAATACAAGAATTCCTTCACCTTCCTTGGATGCTCCAAATGCCTTTGTAGTGGTGGCTTGCTCAGCTTGTGCTCGTGAAGTCCTTAGCAATAGAAGATTGGCTACCTCCATCCCTCCTTGTCACCTTTGGATTGTGGCTTAGCTTGGCTAGGAATAAATTTTTCATGGTAAAACTAGTTTATTAAAGCTTTTGGAACCAATCCTGCATTATAACATTGCACTAATTAAGCTTAGAAATGATGTTGTGAGGCCTCCTATTTATAGATTTTTAGATTTGATCAGAATCAACCTCAACCCTCCATATCAAGATTGAGATGTGTGGTTGAGGATTAATTCAATTTTTGGAATTAAGTTTTTAATTAATCTCATCATGACATTGGAAGAAGGGGCAATTAAGAGGCATGGAAGGCATTGATGAGGCATAGAGGGCATGAATCTGATATTTGTGGCATTTATGGCCTAGGGATGTCTTCTCAATAAATGAGGTGAATTGATGATGAAAATATTAAATATTCATTTATAAAAACAAGTATTCAACAAGTTTCCATGGAATTATTGATTAGGGATTGATTTGGGTTAATTATCGCTTAAGCATGATTAAGCACTTTGTGCATAAATTACCTAAATTGCTCAGAATGCCTTGTTATTAGTCCTAACTTTAATTGGATTGGAATTAAAAGTCACTATTAGATGCATTGGATGTGTATTCCCATTTAGGATGTTACCAAAAATAAATAACAAAGGCACATATATTGTGTAGAAGTTTTGATGGGAAAGAGCAATCCAGAAGACCCAAGTGTAAATTTGGCATTTTGACTCAAAATGGACTGATCAAAGTTAGCTAGCCCATAAATTGCATTGCCCCATTTAGGGATACCCTAGCCAAAATCAACATTTTAATATGTCAGTTTCACTTCATTTAGCATGTTTTAGTATTTTTAGCACAAATTGTGTATTTTGGGTGGAAATTAGCTAAAACCTTGATTGGAGGTTATCGGTGGCCAGTTTTAGCTATCTACAGTTTGCCCCTATTTGGGAAGCCATTACAAGTTATAAGCACAATAATGTATTAACAAAGAATAAAAAGGTTCTGTATGCCTACAACTACAATGATGATAAACTAACTGTATGGTGCCTCCTTGAGGGAATGGTTAGCACAAATAGGTTGTCAAATGGTCCCTTGAAAAGAAATAAGTGAAATTAGGGGACCAAAGAAAAGAAAGATGATGAGGTGAGAACACAATGATATTAAAAAAGTAGTCAAAATCATTGAGAATGAAAGTGGGATGGTGCACAATGGTTTTCCCAAAGGTGGTTATAAGCATTATACCCTAATAATGGCAGCATGGTATGATAACACAATGATTTGCCCAAAGGTGGTTATAATCATTAAGAATATGGAGTTGCCCCAGTTAAGATAGACAAACAAGAGAATAATGTGCCCCTGTATAGGCAAAAAAAGTAAAGTGGTGACAACATAATAATTTTCCCAAAGGTGGTTATAATCATTGAGAATGCAAGTGGGATGGTGCACAATGATTTACTCAAAGGCAGTTATAATCATTAGACCCTAATTATGGAAAACATGATAAAATTTGTTGACGATGATGATAACTTAAGATATAGGGTAATGATGAATTAGAACAACCTATTAGTAGGGAGATGCTCATCTAAACTAATAAAGATTGAAATTCTTCCATGGTTAATTACTCTATTTGGGATATGATTAGGATGGAATCAGGATGTCAGTGTCAAAGAGATGCTGCCATTGTTGAATAGACTTCTTGAAGGTGAGGTTTGTTGTAACATTGGATGGTAGGCTTTATGATAGAACACCATAAAGACTTGGCCAAAATATGCATAAAGACTGACTCCCATAATCTAATACTTAATAGAAAATAATGCACCAATGATAAAAACCATGATGATAATGTAAACATATGAATAGGGATGGGTTCAAGTGTGTGTGTGGACAAGGAATCACCCAATGAACACACAAACTGAATCAAGGCAATAATGTTGAAGGCAAACAAACATGTAGACAAATAAACAAAATAAGCAAAAACAAACAAACAAATAATGTGATAGAAACCCTGTGAACATTGCCCCTATAAAATAGGTGACAACTTAACAAACAAATAAAAATGGGGGAATAAAAGAAAAAGAAGGGGGTAGCTGAGTTGTCTCTATATGCACTAGGCAAGTGTAAGCTGCCTAAATAGCTCCATGGATGTAATATCTAATAAAAAACTTTAGTCCAAATGTAGTTTTCCTAGGGAATTGGAAGAATGTGATAACTAAAGAAAACAAATAGAATGGATGTGATAGAAAAATAGAAATGGTCTTGAAAAATGGTAAGTACGTGAGAGAAAAAGGCCAAGAAGGATGGGGAAACTAAATGACAAGTGATTTGCTTGTAACTTGGTAAGGGATCCTAGAATCCTTAAGGCAAAGAAATGGTCAATATTTTTGTTCTTTTCTAATGGTTTTTTCAAATGTTTTTGGAAGTGTTTTGGAGTGTTGTAACTCAATCAAGAATGATGAGACACTAAATGATTCAAGCTCATAAAATGGTGAGAGCGTAGCTTAGGTTACTCACAAAATGGTGAGAGCATGGCTTAGGTTGCTAAAAAAATGGAGAGAACATGGCTTAGGTTATTCTCAAAATGGCGAGAGCATGGCTGAGATTGCTCACAAAATAGTGAGAGCATGGCTTAGGTTGCTCACAAAATGGAAAGAGAGTTTAAACTTAGGTTGGTCAAAAAATGGTGAGAGCATTCAAACTTAGGTTGCTCATAAAATGATGAGAGTGTGGCTTAGGGTGATTGAGCTGACCTCAACAAGTATCAATCATTACCTACATAGTCCCATAATAGGACCTCAAGTCACTATAGTTCTACCTTTACAACAGAGAATTTTGACTAGTGTAGTAGTCAATTCAAACAAAATAGGCATAGTTAGTATAAAGGCACAACAAGGTATAGGAAGTGACAAGTTGGTACATCAAGGTTTAATGTTGCCCTTAGTTTTCCTATAGGTATAACTAGGACATAATGGCATAGATCAAAGGTACTAATTTGCCCAAAGGTAGTTATAATTAGCAACAAGATCGGTGGTAAGAAAGGACTAACAAATGAAGAATGAAGCTACTGAAACTTCTATCACATTGTCCCAAAATATGATCTCTATCTAAAGTTCTTGAACAAATTGATAAACTAATTAGATAACTTGATTTTGAAACTACATAATGAATGACAAAAACCAAGGTCAAACAGGTTAGGTTTTTAGAACACACTGGGTTGATACGTCAGAAGCAAAAGGTGGATATGGTAGAGAGGATGGATAAGAATGGTATTTATACAAGGAAGAATAGTGATAAAATGGTATAACTAAAATAGTCCTTATAGATAATGCACTTTAGTGCTCAAGCATAGTACCACTTGAGATTAATAATATTCATTAGCTTTGTAAGTTTGTCAATGTCTAGTGTGGCCAACTTGTATGCTCCTGATCTATAATCTACAGTGATGATGAAAGGCCCTATCTAGTTTGGTTTGAATTTCCCTTTATGTTTCTTCTTGACCATGGTATTCTTTTGGTTTTATTTGAGAACAAGATCACTAAGTTCAAATGTTTGATACTTCACACATCGATTGTAGTGGCCTTTGAGTCAATTCTGGTATGCTTAAAGATTGTTGAGCGTGACTATGCATTTTTCATCAAGTAGATCCATCTCTTATTGGTGAGCTACTCAATAGTCATGATCATCTAGGGCATGCTTAAAAGAGATGCATAGTGAAGGCAATTCAACCTCAGTGGGAAGGATGGATTTAGTACCATAAACAAGTGAGTATGGAGTGGCTCTTATGGGGGTATGATGATTGGTATCATATGCCCAAAGAGCAAGGAATATCTAGAGGTGCCAATCAGGACTAGCATCATTAATAATATTTTTGAGAATGTTGATAATAGTTTTGTGTGATGCCTAGGCTTGAACATTGCCTTGAGGGTAATATGTTGTAGAAAAATGTTGGGTGATGTTATATTCAGTATATAGATGGTCTACATATTTGTTCTTGAATGATCCTCCATTATCAGATATAATGTCAGAGGGGATATCATAACAGCAGATGCGATGGTTGAAGATGAATTTTGAAATTTGCTTTCCAGTCATGTAAGTGAGAGGTATAACTTCAACCCTCTTAGTGAAATATTTGGTAGTGGTAAGGATATGTTTATGGCCATCAGATGAAGTGGGGTTAATCTTCCTAATGAGGTCAAGTCCCCATGTAAAAAATGGCCATGGTGTCAACATCAATTTTAGAGTTTTTGTTGGGGCATGGATCAAATTAGCATGCCATAGACATTTGTCACATTTATTTACATATGTAGTGGCATCTATGTCTATTATGGGCCAATAATAACCAATACGCAAGAGCTTTTTGGATAGGACTGCCCTGCTAGAATGGGATCCACATACTCCATGAACTTCTCTTAACACTAATGTAGACTCTAATGAAGTTAAACAGTGAAGCAAAGTTCCATATAAACTATGATGGCAGAGGGTGGATCCAAGTAGAGTATAATGAGTGGAATGATGAATGAAAGCTTTGGTTTGTTTTTGAAATAGGTTGGGTGGTAGAACTTGGTCATGAAGGTAGTTGTAAAGGTCTAAGTGCCAGATAGAATTAGGACCAATAATATCATAAATCATGGAAATGATTAAAGGTTCATGAGTCGGTGTTGAAAAATTCTTGATGAGGAACTGATACTCTTTAAATTTATATATTTATAGAATTAGAGAGCCAATAGTAGCCATGGCATCTATAGTTTTATTACTAGCCCTTGGTATATGGTCAAATTAAATGTTGGCAATTTGGTTTTGAAGAGTGTCAACCATGGCTTTATATGTAACTAACTTGTCATCTTTAGTCTAAAAATGATTTGTGACTTGATTGATGATTAACTAATAATCAACATAAAATTGAAGATGAGATATATTCTAATGCACTACTTGTCGAAGTCTTACAATAAGTGCTTCATACTTAGCCATGTTGTTTATAGAAGGAAAATTGATTCTAAATGATTTAGGGATTAGATCCCCTTATGGTGTAATAAAAAATAGGCCTACCCATGATCCATATGTAGTAAATGAACCATCAAAGTATAGCTTCTAGGGATACTCCTCAAGGGGTGTATCAATAACGATCATGATGGATTCATCAAGAAATGGAAACTTGAGTGGCTGTGTGTCTATGAAAGGTGCTTTAATAAGTTGATTCACAAGAAATTTTTCTTTGATTTCTTTTTGATTGACATACTCTATTTCAAACTCACTAAGAATCATGATCCATTTAGTCATTCTACCTTTTAAATGACCATGGTTTTATTATTCAACTTGTAATGACACAATTTTTGAGCTACGAATACCATGGCTAGACAATATTTGTTAATAGGTATATAGCTATGTTCATATGTAACCAAGGTACATATTAAGTATTAAATAGCATGCTCCTTTCCATTATCATCGTGTTGAGCCAAGAGTGCCCCCAGAGCATAATTGATAGCTGATAGGTATAACAAGAATGGCTTTCTTGGCATAGGAGGTAATAAAATAGGTAGATTGACAAGATAATCTTTGAGTTATTAAAAAGATGTTTGGTAGTGATCATCCAAGTGAAATGCAACTCCTTTCTTCAAAAGATGTGTAAATGGATGGCACTTGTCTACTAATTGAGAGATGAAATGTCAGATTGACTAGATCTTACCTTGTAAACTATGAAGTTGCTTCAATTTGGTTATTGGTAGCATCTTGCTTATAGCATGGACTTTAGATAGATAAACTTCAATACCTCTATGATACATGATGAAGCCAAGTAATTTTCCTAGAGTTACACCAAATACACCTTTATTTAGATTTAGTCTGACTTTATACTCTCATAGTCTTTCAAAAATCTTATGCAACACTACTGGATGGTCGGCCCTGGTCTTGGATTTTCCTAATATGTCATTGACATAGTATTCAATAATATCATGCATCATATCATGGAATATGATAGTCATGGCCCTTTGATATGTATCTCTGGCATTCTTAAGGCCAAATGACATCACCTAATAAAAAAATGTTCCCCATGGAGTGGTGAATGTTGTTTTATGTTGACCATTTAGTGTTATTTTTTATCTTATTGTATCCTAAAAATCCATCCATGAGTGAAATCATTTCATAACCTGTCATGGAATCAATGATCATGTTAATATTAGGCAAGGGAAAATCATCTTTAGGACAAGCTTTGTTGATATCTTAAAAATTATTACAAATTCTAATCCCTTCAGACATTTTACTAATAGACACCACATTAGATATCCATTCAAAGTATTTAATGGATCGAATACATCTTGCTTCTAAGATTTTTTCCAACTCTTTCTTTACTAATACATCAATGCAAGGGTGCATCTTATGGAAATTTTGTTCTACGAGTTTGGTGTCAGGATTAACCATAAGGTGGTGCAGAACTAAGGTAGGTATTAAACCTAACATGTTAGAATATGCCCATGCAAAAATATCCATAAACTCTCTCAATAGAGTTGTTCTTTAGTGAGAGATGCTAATAATTTTATCCATTTTAGGTTTGATGGAGTCTCGATGTTTACCTTCATGATATCTTCAACTAGAATGGTCAAACTATCTTCTAGGATAGTAGGCAATGACTTGAACTATTAGATTATGTCAGGATCCTCTGTTATGACTTGCTCTTCAACTTCTCCTAGGCATGATGAATCTAAATCCCCTAATGGGAGATCTAGCCACATAACAAAAAATAGTCAAAAATTCTTGGAGAATTTGATCAAATACTTTTTATTGATCAAAAATAAACTCTAATCCATAGGCAATTTCATCATTGGTGGTCTCCTAGTCTAAATTTGAAGAAGAATGAACGCCCCTGTCTAATGATGCTTGAAATAGGTTTTCACCACTAGACTAGCCTTTATCCTTAAATTTTCCCTGGTCAAAAAGTGCCTCAAAGAGGTTTTCACTTTGGGACCTCAATATTTTAATTATTTATTTTTGGCTAAGGGTGTTCACTCGCTCTCAAAAATAGGCCATAGGATCGAATGTGATTGAAAAATCATGATTTGTGATCTCCCATCAGAACATTGTCTCTAAGGCCTAAGAAATCACAAAATGCCTCATCATTCTAGAACTCATCAATCGACAGACTAGATTCTTTTTGGTCCCAATCTATCAGTTGTGGATAATATAATGGCAAGGGATTGTGATGATTAGCTTGGGTAAGGGTACACATGGCATTGTTATCAAACAAATTAGTTTTAACTAGGTTATCAAAGGTAAGGATATGATTAGACTCTACTTTGTTATTGGCATCATCATCACTAGTCACTAGTGATGGAGTTTGAATAAAATATGTGGGGTTACCTCCAGGCAATTTAAATCCAAGTCCATAAGGTCTTTCATACTTAGTCATGGAAATTGGATTGATGATTCCTTGTTGATTTAGTCTGAGGCCTCTTCCTTCATATTTGTGATGCTCCATGATCCGATTGGGAATATGATACTTTGTTCTTCTATAATAATCAGCTTGGTCATCATTGTATATTCATGATTCATCCCCTTCAAGAGGGTCATGTCCTAGGCTAGATGCTGGTACAAATATGATAGGTCCCTTATCTTTATTCTTTCGTTGCCAATGCATATGTGGGATGACCTTAGGTCACCCAAAGGTTTTTAGATTTTGAGGAAGATTGGTAATATGAAATGTATCATAGATCACATATTCTCCTAGTCCATTATCCAAAATGGTGAAATGATTAGAAGCTTTAGGAGGTGGCATGTGGGAAAGGGAATCCAAGGTATTATGATCTATGCAATTATCTGGTAAGGGATCAATAAGTATATCATTTCCTTTATCCTGCTTGGAACTTGGATTCATTTTGTTCTGATAATTATGGCTTTGAAACTTGGCCTCAAGATGCTTGTAGTGTTTATATGGGTGTAAATCTCTTGGAATATTCACTTTCATCCATGAGTGGGAAGACTTGATACATTAGTGCAGTGTTGATGGAACTGCATGAATCTCATGTAACCAAGGCCTACCTACAATCATATTGTATGATAGCTCAAGATCTAACACAAGGCAAAGTGTATCATGGGTCAAAGGACCAATGATAATTGGCAAACTAATGGTGCCCTATGACTCTCTTTCTTAATTATCATAGGCTTTAATATTTATTATTTATGGCTGGAGATCTATCATTGTGTACCTAAGAAGCTTGATGCACTTGGAAGACACTATGTTGAGGCCAGATCCATTGTCTATAAGGACATGTTTCATTTTATGCCATTTGATACAAGCCTCAATGTTTAATGGGTTATTATGGAGTGTGCCAAGGGAAGACATATTGCTTTGGCTGAATGTGACTTGTTGGGCTAGAGCTAGGTGTCCAACCAAAGCTTCAAATTTATCTGGGGATATGTCACTAGCAACAGTGGATTGGGTCAAGAACTCATTCAAGATGTTCTTGTGGGTTATTAACATCCAAAATAAATATAAAATATAAATTTGTGATGTTATCTTCTATAATTGTTCCACAATATCAAACTTCTTGTTTTGGTCAGTAGTGAATGGTTTATTCCAAGGCTAAATGATTGGTTAGATGATAGGCAAAGTGGTAGATGGTTGTGGGAATAGGATTTTAATCTTTGACCTCTAAGTTGTGATTACACAATCAAGATTAAATACCAGACCATTATTACTAACTATTATTGGAAATGATGTGGGACTAGATAGAACAAGTCTTGATTGTCGGTGCACTTGCATGTGGTCACATGTCAAGAATGAGTTATCACTATAAGATCTAAAAGTAGGAGTCCTAGTTTACTGGTTTACCTATATGCATTCCTAGGTCAAAGAAGGATTATCCATGTGATTTTCTAAATATTGTTGTTTAGCAATAGTCTAGGTTGATTAGTGTTTGGGTTGGGATTAATGGAGATGGTATTAATGCTACCTCCTAAAATATGACCTACAACCTTGTTATAGTCATGTACAACTACATGGTAGGTTTGCTGGTTGTTACCATTTTGACCTTGGTTTTGTACATTGTTTTTTCATTGTGGATTATGATGCTAATTTTGTTGATTTTATTGGTTTGGCCTTTGATTTTAATACTATTGATTTTTCTATTGCATTGGCCATTGTTGTTGTTGATTATTCTACTACTATTGATTGTTATGTTAGGGAAAGGGATTTTGATAGATCCCAAGAGTTTGATTAGAAGTGTAAGCACCATTATCCAATTTTATCTCCCCATTCTCCAACATATTTTCAATTAAATTCTTGATTTGGACACATCTTCGTAGATTATGCCCTTTGACTTGATGATAATCACAAAATTTATTTTCATGATACCAATCAAGATAAGGAATGCCTTGCAAATAATGTTTTTGTATGGGCCAACTAACCAAATTAGTAGTAGAAAACTTAACAAATATAGAATCAATAGGTTTTCCTAGGTCACTAAAGACATGACGTGTAGAGATGGTTCTTCTAGGAGGAGGGGTTTGCAATGGTAAAGGATGTTGTTTTTATTATGTAGGTCTTGGTTGTTGCACTTGCAGCATTAGTTGGAGAGGTTGATAGGTAGGAATAAGCTGAAAAGGTGGTGCATATGATGGCTGCATAGTTTGGACATGATGAGATTTGGTTACTCCATTTCCCACAACATTCCTTTTGTGGTTGAATTACTTCAATCTTTCTTGATTATTGGCTTATGCCAGTTATGATATTTTCATTTGATTGGGGTGTTATTCATTTTTGTGATTGGTACCTTGATTTTGATTATTTTAATTAAGCTTGATGACTCCTTTACTTATGATCACCCTCTCGATCAACAAACCTTTATCAATGATCTTTTTGAATGTATGTGCACATTACAGTTCCAAATGATAGGCTATCTCACTATGCAAATTTTTAATAAATATAATAGCTAATTGTTTATCTAGTAAGCTATGGGTGAAAAAACTTGCAAGGGATCTCCATCACTATAAATAACTTGAAAAAATCTCCCCAAAATTTTGATTTGCTTGAGTCAGGTCCACTAATGAAATCTCATGCTCAAGATTATAGGAAAAGTGATACACAAATTTATCAAAAAGATCATCAAACTCTGTTACTAAATTTTTGGGAAACTTTGAAAACCACTCCAAGGCTTGTTCATATAGGCTCCTTGGAAACAAAAACAATAGGTATATGTCACTATATGCCACTGGTTGACATGCAACGAAGAATTCGGTCAAATGGGCCTTAGGGTCACCTTTCCCTTTATATTTATCAAATTTTGGTGGTTCATATCTTAGAGGAAATAGTATCTATAAATACTCCATATTGAATGGATAGGAACATACATCATCCAATTTGAACTTTTTAGTTTTCTTCCTCACTTGAATAGCAACAATCGCATCCTTCATCTATTGCAATTCTTGCGATAGGAAACTGGAAGGGATATTAGTTTGAGGGAGAGGATTGTTTTGGGTGGATGGCTGAGAGGTCCCAAGTGGGACACTTTGACCAAGAAATGATGGTGACACCTATTGAGGTATATTGGCTTGGTTGGGAAATGGACCATGAATACGTATACGTGGATTAGGATGCACCTAAAATTATACATTTGGTTGCGTGATATTATGGTTTAGGTTGGTGATAAAGGTTTGACTAGGGGAATTTTGTCATTGGGATGGAGGGATATAATTATACTATGCTTGATGTGGTTGAAAAGGGACTTGTTTTTTACTAATCAAACCTTGTTGTTGACTGGGAAATTATAGACCAAGACCTTGTCTTTGGATTTGTGGCATATTTTGAACCAATGGTTGTCTAGTAGGTACTTGAGAAACATGGGGACCTCCTTGTGAGGAAGTGAAAGTAGGTTACAAATTTGACATCTATCACTGACCAATATTTTCACACTATTGGCTAGTCATTACCTAGTTTTGAATTGGCATATTAGTCTATGAATGAAGAGGTATGTTCATCGTTACCTAGTAGGATGGAATATTTGTTACCCTTGATTGAGGTGGAAATGTATTCATCCTTTGTTTCATTGATACACTATACTTTATCTATTGTTTTGGAATATTACTCACTACCTATTGAGAAGGAGTAGGATTCATCACATTCTATTGTTGAGGTGTGATATTATTCATTGTTTGATTACCTATTCCCATAGGTTGTACACTTGAGGAAACAGATGGTTGAGGCTAGGGTACAAAAAAATTTATTCCTTGGTATGATGATCTGTGCATGGGATTAACTATAGAAACATGTTGTTGGCTAGTTTTTTGTGCATTAGTACCTCTTTGATCAAGTTTAGACATTGTTTGTACATTGTCCACTGCATTTGTCTCACTATTTAGTATAGAAGCTGATGACACTTCTTCAATAATTGGCATATGTATCAAGTTATCTATCGAAGCAATTTGTACAAATGGGTTGGAACTCATATTTTATTATCCAGTTAATTCCATCAACACTCTTGTTGAAGGAACTAGGTCAATGAGAGGCTTACTTACCATGTCCATCTGATTGAAATTGCATGCTAAATTTAGGTAGGTTTGGTATGCTATTTGCATTTGGTTAAAGTGATCTTCCATGATGTTTTTACCTTGATTTTATATATTAGAGTCTTGGTACATTGTTTGGATTAGTTCCATAGGATTGCTTGAAAATGCTTGTTGATCATAAATGATATTATGGGGCACTCTTAATAGACTTGGAAAATTTTCATGGGGGAATTCTGTTTGAAACTTAGCCCCTACCTCTATCGCCCTAAACAAAATCTCATCTTTGTTCTCTAACAAATGTCACTTAAATAAAAATGGATCATACGTGGAAGCTAAATCAATAAAATATGGTTGTTGAAAAACTGGCTCATCCACCATGTGTATTGTAGCTAGGTATTATGCAGTTTGTTTTTGGTCCTATTATGTGTAAAGTAGTGAGTTAACCAGATAGTTAGCTAATGGATCTTGGATTTATGCCCCTGATTGAGTATTATAAGAGGGATAAGAGTCTAACTCATAAGTAATGTTATCTGCATAGGGGTCTTACACCATTTATTCCTATGTAACTACATTACTAATTTGTGGATTGTACATGAGTCCACTATGAGTGTAAGAATACATGTTGGGATCCATAGACAATGCTTGGTGATAAAAGGTCAAAGAGTTCTTCACACTCTAAAAATGACATAATCTAAAAAAAATGATGCCTTCAACTTGGTCTAGATTTGTCAAAAGGATCAAAATTTTTATGCAAAGATCTGTGAGGAAACAAGCTAGCATAAAATATCTAACATTTCACTATTTACACAAAGATAAGCAAGTAAATGGACCAAAAAATTGAAATGCCAAACTCTAATGTCGAAGTGTTTCAAATCAGTCTAATTTAGGAATTTAAATGTTGCTAGGTCTTTTGGTGAAATGTGGCATCAAAGGCTAGGCTCAAACAAGGCATGTGTTAGGACTCTTGGCCAAATGACATCAAAATCTAGACTTTGAAAATAGATGAAAGTTTTAATATAAAAAATTTGAAACACTTCTAACAAACACTAGGCATTTGATTCTTGGTCATGAACTTGGTCAACTAGGTATAAGGTATGAAACAAAAGGCACTTTAACAATAGTTTACTTTCTCACAAAAAATGGTATAAAACTTAGTTCTACTGACAAACAAGCTAGACAAAGGTGAACAACATAACTGTGCTTTAGACAAAAGATCAAAAATACACTTGGATCGATCTAATTTTGTAGGAACAAATTTAGAACTCTATGTAAGAGGGTCTATGAAACAACATTTGAAATGTTCTAGGTAGTGTAATGATGATATACTACCCAAAAGGCATGACAAAAAGTTTATTGCAAAATTTTTTTAAGGCAAAGACTTTTTCACAATTTTGATAGCATAACACTACCTTTCTTAACTCAAAATGTTGTGGTGTATATACTTAAAGTGTAAGTGTTTAGCACAAAGTGGCTTAAGTCTATCAAGTGATGATAATGATTATGAGTCTTAAATGGCCTTCAACTTAAATTGGAAATTAAACCTAAGTTCCCTCAAGTTTAGTGCAAATGGTGAACCCAGTTAACACATCAACCCTATGAACTTGTAAAGGTGAAATTTTTAATTTAAATTATAAGTGAAGGAATTAAACAACTTTGGTAAAGGTCTAGACTCAATTGGGTAGTAGAATTGCACCAAAGTGAATGATATGACTCTCAAGCTTTTGATGAACTTAAATAGATGATCTTACATAGCTAGCATAATGCCTCTTTGTTCAAATGAAAATTTGGACCATGTGTTTGGGTTGGATTGTTTATTTACACCAAGTTTTTGTTTCTAAACAAGACTTTATTCTTGGATAAGACCAACTAATTAATCACCCTTATATCCTAAACTAACAAGGTTGCTTGGTATTGCTGGAATATATCAATATACTTCATTTGAGAGGATTTTGAGTGTTCATCTAAAAGTAAATGTGTATTATATAGTAAGGTTTTTACACCCCCTTCTCTCAAATGACAATACAATGACATGGACCTTGAGGTGCACCTTGTACCAATAATACTTTTATAGAAAGTGGGGATTTGTCTAAGATCTAAGAAGTTTCCAAATGATCTAGGGGAATCAATTACAAAATGACTTTCACACTAAACCATGCAAAAGAAAAGCATGGATTTTGGGTCCATATCACTTGGATTATTGTAAAAAGGTCTAGTTATTTTTATAGCCACTACATCCTACAATTTGCTCAGTGTAGTGCGATGTCCAAAGTACCAATACATCCCATGTGCAACTCTAAAAGAGTCAAATGAATTCAATGCTAGGAGATGAAACCTCAGGTCAAAGCTTCCCTAAAGAACTTGTGGGAGGTGATGAATTGCCCCTTGCAAGCCAAGATGCATAAACAAATAAATCATGAAATTAGAAAGATTGTAGGGTCACTTTCAAAGTCACCCAAACTTTGGTGAGTTTTTGGGGAGTGCTTTAGATGACTTTCTTTCTAAACCTTTGACTAGGTTATTTGCAATAGGAATGACACTTTTGATTCCAAGGGTTCCCTATAGGGGAAAAATGGAAGAGCATACATGCAACATTCCTCTTTTTTCCAAACAAGATTTAACTAAACAACTATTGAAAATAAGAATTGACAAGTGTGTTTAATTTTAAACCTAAATAAAATGTTTGGTGGTATTGATTTGACACCTTGGTCTTAGTTGAAAAATATGAAAATCATTCCCCAAAACACCTAAATTTTTTGTTAAACACCAAAACAAAGTTCATAATCAAATTTTAAGCATGCAAAAGTGATTTAAACATGTTTTGAGAAAATATCCCACTTGGTCCTATAGCAAAATTGTTATCATGTCCTTTAGCTTTGAAGCCATTTTGAGTTTGAAATAATAAACTTTGAAAAAGTAGGTCTCAGGGCTATATTTTTGGGAAAAAATAGTGACTGACATTGATCAATATCATCGACATCAGTTATGGCCAACTGAGATCTGATCGATGTCAGTTCTGTTGATCGGCATTGGTTATATCACTAACCAATGTTGGTATTTCTACCAATGTCAGTTATTATGTAAAAAATATGGCAACCAAAAATGGAAAAATAAAGTTATAAAATCAATTTTCAAGAGTTTTAAAGGCTCAAATAAATATTTTAAAGTTGTAAAAGGATCTCCTTCATGTGTAAGATGTGTTTGGTCCCACTGGGCATGCCATTATGTGATCTAGGAATTTGACTCAAGAGAGGATGGTTAGTATGGTGTTATTTACAAAATAAAAATAAAATAAAATATACACACTAATATCATAACATCTCTAGGCCTAGAGACTAGAGAGAGATTACTTAAGAAAATAAAATGATAAACACAACTAAAAGGTAAGGAATCAAATACAAAAATTCCTTCACCTTCCTTGGATACTCCAAATGCCTTTGTAGTGGTGGCTTGCTTGGCTTGTGCTCATGAAGTCCTTAGCAATTGAAGTTTGGCTACCTCCATCTCTCCTTGGCACCTTTGGCTTGTGTTTTGGCTTGGCTTGGAATCAATTTGGCATAGTAACACTAGTTGCTTGAAGCTTTTGGAACTAATCCTGAATTATAACTTTTCACTAATTAAGCTTAGAAATAATGTTGTGAGGCCTCCTATTTATAGATTTTTAGATTTGATCAAAATCAAACTCAACCATCCATCTCAAGATTGAGATGTGTGGTTGAGGATTAATTAAATTTTTGGAATTAAGTTTGTAATTATCCTCATCATGACATTGGAAGAAGGGGCAATTAAGAGGCATAGAGGGCATCATGGAAGGCATTGATGAGGCATGGAGGGCATGAATCCTAATATTTGTGGCATTTATGGCCTATGGATGTCTTCTCAAGAAATTAGGTCACTTGATGATGTATATATTCAATATTCATTTCTAAAAATACGTATTCAATAGGTTTCCATGGAATTATTGATTAGGCCTTGATTTAGGTTAATTATCTCTTAAGCATGATTAAGCACTTTGTGCACAAATTACTCAAATTGATTATAATGCCTTGTTATTGGTCCTAAATTTGACTGGATTAGAATTAGAAGTCACTATCAGATGCATTGGATGCACATTCCCATTTAGGATGTTACCAACAAAAAATAACAAAGGCATATGTCTTGTACAAAAGTTTTGATAGAAAAGAGTAATATAGAGCATCGAGGTGCAAATTTAGCATTTTGACTCGAAATGGACTAATCAAAGTTAGCTAGCCCATAAATTTTAGTACCCCATTTAGGGATACCCTTGCCAAAATCAACATTTTAATATGTCAGTTTCACTTCATTTAGTGTGTTTTGGTGTTTTTAGGCCAAATTGTGCATTTTGGGTGGAAATTAGCTAAAATCCTGATTAGAGGTTATCAGCAGCCAATTTTAGGTGTCTACACTCAGAAACATGATAACCTACACAAAATGCAAAGGAGTGTTTGATAAGGAAAGTTTGAAAGCTCATAATAGTATATATGCTTAGCATGGGAGGCTGAATATCTAAGATATGTTGAAGAGGGTCATAAACAAGGATTTAGTGGAATTTGTTTGAAGATTGGACATCACACTTTTATGAAAAATTATTAAGGGTCTGAACTACTCAAAACTCTCCAAAACCCTTGATAATGACTTGATGGGAAAGACAAACAAGAGAAGGAATTTAAGAGGGATATTTTTAATTGGAAATGATCTTGGACTTGTAGAGGACTCCCCTAGGCTCCTTCCCATCAAGTTGGTTTTTACCCTATTTATACAGACAAGGTACTAAATGTATTTTCTTGATAGTTTTTGATGTTTTCTAGGTATAGAAGGGTTTCAAAGGATGAAGATAACTTTGGTATATTTATTGGGATATAATATAATTCCCCATGTCCATCTATTACTTCAAAAAAGCACATAGGTACATTTGCAAGCACCTTCACTTTAGCCAGTCTAAATTAACATATTGAATAGAGAGTGAGCATCAAGTGAGAAGGTGATAACTTCAATTGGGAGGCCTTTTAAGCTATACCTAATGTATCTAGAGACTTGAGGACTCTTTAAAAGTGTCATACCCTCCACTATATGGATTGTATTGAATAATTGATGAGCATCTTAGTGCCAAATGTGAATACATGACTAAAGAAGAATGATGGTGACTGCAGACAGTGAGAACACTTATCCAAAAGGATATTGATGATTAGGGTCACATAAAATTCATGTTTGAGAATGTTTCTAACCCCCCCTTCATAGTGAAATTATGTCTTATATCCCTAGTCTATTGTGTAGCATTTGAGGAAGGCCAAATGATGAAGGTAGTTTCTAAATAGGAATTTGAAGAGTCCTACACTATATTTGAGGAGTTTCATGCCTTGGAGGGACATTTGTCCAAAGAGACCTTACATGGTCTATCTCATAATTCATTCCTATGTAGATGTAACTATTGGCCATTTTTGGCCTACATAGAGAGCTTTCAAGGATTGAGCAATGTCCCTAATTAAGAGAAGGATCTAATGAGAAAGGAGGAAGATCATGTTACTTGAAACACTTTTGAAATACTTTAAGAAAGATTAAAGTGTAATTATATTGATCTTATAGAAACAAGCCTATAGAGTAAATGGAGGATCTATATAAGTTTACATAGGTAATCTTGTAGTTTAGGTCATGGAAAAGTTTGTGTATGCTTTATAAGTTCCTTTGAGCTTCTAAAGATTAATCAAAAGATCAAAAGAACAAGTCTGGCGAGTTATATGGTCATCAAGACATCACTTAGAAATGAATTGGACAACCAACTTGTGTATTTAATATCTTTGATAAAAAGTCTCACAAGCCCTCAGGTCACGTAGACATGTTGATCTTAGCATCAAGACCATTCCTTGAAAGTTTTTTTCTTCCATTAGTTTTTTGCTTCGAGATCTAAACCTTCAAATTTGACCCAACAAATGAAAATGTTTGCATGAAAGTCAAGTTTAAATTTAGGTGAAGAGTTCATAGTTCTTAAATTTGATGGCCCATGAGATGTCAAATATAATCTATAGGACATCACTAATAGCTTATGGGATGTAAAAATAAATCCAAGGTGAAAATTCATAGGTTATTAAATTTTATGGTCTATGGGATGTCAAATGATGTTCACACAAATGTCATTGATAGTTGTGTAGATGTCAAAATAAATATCAGGTAAAAATTAAGTGAGTTTAAATTTGATGGCATATGGACCATAAAATACATTTGCGTGGATGTTAAATGATGGCCATGTGGATGCCAATTTTGAACTCATAAAGTAGATAGACTGATAGGACCCTTAGGATAAATGTGTGATTACCAAGTGACACTAGTGGGGACAAATTTGAAAATTTAAAGATAGATCCAAGGGCTCACATTAATTCATACCTATAAAATCCAATAGAGTGAGGGAAAGTATTGTATAATTGGGACAAAACAAATCCAAAGAGATAATGAGTTAAGGACAAGTGTCAAAATCATGTGGGTCCTGACAGAAGATCAATGAAGCACGTTCATTTGTGCACTTGAAAATCAATGAAGTGAAAAGGGTCAAAGAAGTCAAGGGTTTGAGTTAGAGTTTGACAACCAATGAGCATAATCAAGCCTCAAAACATTTTGATGATGATTGACATAGTAGTATTAGACCTAGGCAAAGCTAATATAAAGGATTCAAGCTCAAAGATGATCTAGGATGGATCCAAGTCAAGTCAAGGTGAATATTTTACGACCAAGCATTACTAGTAGAGCTCTTTATAGGTATAATAGATCCTTTGGACCAAATATAGAGATCAAAGAGTAAGTAATTGTGAATCAAAGTCAAGTAATTTATAGGTTTTCATGAATATTGTGACTATGTTGAAACAAATGGTCTAAGATTGGTTTTTTATCTATAAAATAGACATAGGTTCATGTTGGAACTAGTACAGATGTAAATGTGATCATAGAGAAGTGTCTCATCTATCATTAGAATCACATTTTTAATAAACAAGTACAGATGGCCACCTAATGTAGATGTGGCACAATTCAATCAATTTCAAGACATGATTCTCATCAACAAATCAAGTAAATAATGACATAGTTCTAAGAAAGACAACAAGAAGTTGGCTAAGGGCAATGAACATTTAAATATTTTATATAATTTGTTACTTATTGATAAGGTCATGAGTTAGCATCCTTGAATTGGTGTTAATCCATTAGAAGCGATTGGGAATTTTCCAAATCACAATTCCTTCTCTCTTTCATCCCCTTTTTCTACAAATAAAGGATTCTTAGCCTTGAAAAAAACTTGGAAATCCCTCTCTTGGGCAGGACTAGACTCTGCCCAGATTTGATCTTTGTAACCTCTTGAGATAAATAAATGACTCTTTTTTAGATCTTATTGTAGACACTAGAAAACTACACACTTACAGTTTTCAATTACTAAATGCCTTAGGACCCCCTAAACCTTATTAATCCTTAACCAACCCCTCTTAATCTAAAAAAATAACTATTATCCTATTCAATAGTATTACTCAAAATTACTATTTGAAAGTACCAATCAAAAATAATATTCACTATCACTATTCACTATGGGACCCACTATCACTATTCATGATGACATGGTAAGTAACATGGCATATGACATGGCAAGTGACATGGCTTAGAAGTGAGGTGGATTGATGTAGGACATCATACCCCACTCGGGACCCTTTCCCAAAGTGACCTCATTTAAGCATCATAAGCCCGCCCCCCGCCCGCCCCCCGCCCCCCCCCCTTGAAACATGGTGAATTTATCCTTAAGGGGCCATCATTTAACATGTATTTTGCTTTCACACATGAAATTAGCCTTCAAAATTAGATACATACCTCTTTAGTGCTTTTAATAAAGACAAAGGGCACGCATTTTTAACTTTTTAACCCAAATGGGAGACTCACCAACCCAAATGGGAATCCCCACCAACCTCATTTTTTACTAATTCATGCACCACATGGAAAATGGCACCACATTTTTTGTGCCATCTCTTTAAGTTCTTAAATAAAGATAAGTAAGGGTGGTGAAAAATATTTGGTCTCATTTAAACCCATGTGCATGATTTCCATTCAAAATTGGATTCATGTTCAAGGTGGGAGACTCACCAAACCAAATGGGAATCTCCACCAACCTCATCTTTGATCATTCATGCACCACATGGAAAATGGTGCCATACGTATACTATTCCTCTTTTGGCATGATTCTTCATAACAAATGCTATAAATACCCCCCCCTCTCCTTCACCCAAGGTTAAGTGGGAAGTTAGTCTTTTGTTATTAACATCTTTTTTTAGGGTTTTGAAGGAGGTTATCATTTTGGAGGTCATCCACATCTTGGAAGAAAAGAGCACGAAGCAACGAAACTCTAACAAAATCATCAAGGATCTTCAACAAGCCAATCTTCATCAATAAACATCTTCAAGCATTGAGGTAATCTTGTTGTTTAGCTATCTTAATTTATTTATTCCTTTCCCTTTGGCCTTTTTCTTTCACTTGATTCCTCCCTTACCCTCTTGTCATTTTATCCTCTTACCCATATTTCTTTGCCCTCTTGATCACCCTTTACCCCTTTGCCTTCTTGGCCTCATTTTGACCATTTGCCCCTTTGCCTTCTTGGCCCTCTTTTTGACCATTTATCGCTCTTGTTTTCTTGAAAATATTTCCCTTCACCATTATAGACATTTCCCAACCCCAACCAAATCATTATTTTAATCTTTATCAAATCACTCCAAATCAAAAACCACAACTTTGTTTTAATCGATTTTCAGCATCAACATTATTTAAACTAGTTGATTTATTTTAGCCATCTAAGCAAATAATTTAGTTTTATTAATTAATTTGTTGTTATTTATTGTTATTAGTTTTAGTTTTCTATCATTTTATGTGAATATCTCTATTTTCATTTACCAACTTAAATGTTTAAATAAGGTGGATTGACAACCTCCTAGAAAGCTTTCACTTATAAGATCTAGCTCATGCAATGCAATCCATCAAACTACTTGTCTAACCAATAAGTTTTGTGGTAGTTATTTCTAATTTTAGGTCATTATTCCCTAGACAAAGAGGATTTATCACAAAGTATAGATTAAACATGCATGAATTCAATAGGTATTCTTATACACACCCTTCTCCACTAGTTTCTTCTTTTCATACTTAGGAAAAAGCAAAAATTTGATAGAAAAATTTGGCATGCCCAGTGGGACCCTTGATTTTTATTGGGTTCATAGATGTTTTAGGGTATTTAAAATTACATTAGTGAAATTCATTTAGTTGCATTATAAGAAAATAAATCTTTCCTTCTTTCTTAATAAAAACAAAAACACAAGTTTTAGTTGCATTTTTGTTTTAGAAAAGTTAAAGTCTATTTTCCTTGCATTTTTAAAAAGACATAAAAAGAGAAATCATCCTAGGATAAGGACTTGCATTTTCATATTGAATTTATATTGAATTTATATATTTTTTATGCATCTAAATAAATCTAAAATTCTATTTTGGATTTAAAATAAACCTTGCATCCATTGTTTACTTACTTGTTTCTAATTCACCTAAATTAATTAAGCAAAGCAAATTAACTGTAGTTCACAAATGTTACACAACCAAACAAATTATACAAAAAAAACATAAAACTCACTTGATACAAGGCTCAATTAGGATTTCATCACCTAGCGGATCACCTTACCCTTTCTTGGTTATTGTACTTGGACTTAATCACCAAGGGGATAAGTAACTCAACTCTTTAGTTGAGTATAAGCTCTGGTAATTAGTATATATTGGCTAAGCACCTACACTGGCTACAGGATTGTGAAATGAGGGGAGCAAGCCCCAAGTGCCAAGCCATGTACTTGATCCAATACATAATTCTTATTGAGTGCCTAAACATAACTCAAAACCAAACATAGACTACCTTGTTTAGAACCTATTCAAGCCAATTTCTTCTTCACACTTTTCTAAGGCATAAGCCAAAAGAGAGATAAAAAAGAATCCTAAGATTTAATGCACTCTTAGTGAATGCATTGTTTATCTTGATTATTTTTATATTTTTATATTTTTGAGGTGTGAGAATGTATCATATTTTTATTACCTTCTTATATGGTTCTCACCCGCCAATAGCAAAAGGACCTCAAGGAAAAAAACCCACGACCAAATCAGCCATCACCAACTTCCACATCTTCATCTGTAGAACACGCTTTTAAACCTATAGACTCCCCTCGCTCTCCTAGAAGTCCTAATCGAGTAGTCTTAAGAGATGTGAATTTTACCACTTTCCTAAACAACAACCATGCAACCTTACAACACTACCTAAGAACCATGTCTTACCAAATCCTAGTTTCAACCCCACCCATAAATCCACCTTATGGCATGCCTCTCCATCTCATGGGGAATACCTCTACTACCATAGGAACTACTAAACTTATAATTTCCCAAACGTTATCATCAACCAAAAACTCCCTCAAAACTAACCCACTGACATTAACTACCACTTCTCTTATACCTCTTACTAATCACTCCCCTACAATAGGAGTGCCTACCTCTAATCTATCAAACATTACTCCACTTCCAATCCTTGTGGTGTCCATACCCTCTATGTTACCACCAATCAAAACAAGAGTCACCACCCTTCCATCAACCACTAACCCAACCACCACTCTGACCCAACACGCAACCTTTATCTATCTTCATAACCCACAAGGGCATATGCCCATTATCTAACCACCCACCTCTACCCAACCATTAACATCCACATAAAAATATATATCTTCCACCCAACCTCCAAACACCACATACCAATATGTTGATTCATTTCAACCATATACTAGTTATTCACACATTGCCCAGTCTCAACAAAACATACCATATAATTATGTATCCCAACAACCTCAAGCATACTTCATGAAGTTGATTATGGACAAAATGATTACCCATGAGTCATCCATCTTTGGATCCCATAATCTCTTATCTTATGATCAAATTTTTAATTATCCTATTCACCCTTTAGTCCCCATTAGACCTTATCTGACCAAGTGAGAACTTTCAAAATTTACCAAGTTTAATAGTAAAGAAGACCCTCAACAACATTTAAAAGTATTTAGGAATTTGTGCTACTTGATTGCCCATGATGACTCTCTTATCCTTTGTACCTTTCCTATGTCATTATCTGAATTAGCATTGGATTGGTATAGTGCCATACCCAAACATTCCATCCTCTCTTTCACAGAATTAGTCCAGAACTTCTTGGATCATTTTTTGATCAATATATCCAAGAAAATTTATATTACCAACCTCTATTCCATTTGGTAATTTTAATATGAATCTAATATTGATTTTTTGGCTCATTGAAGGAGCCTAATCAACCAAATTTATTTTTCATTGCCTCAACTTGAGCTTATAGAGCTCTTTCCCTAGGTATGTGCAAAACATATTTCATCCACATTGCATGTCCAGATATTTCAGACCTTTGATGAAGCTTTTACCATGGATCACAAACTAGAGAATGTAAAGAAGGTTAAAGTTGAAAAGAAGAACCCAACTTACAAATCCAATGAGCCCTTTTCTTCCAAACCAAACAACCAAACCAATCCCAACACTAAAAATAAAGTAAACACCAATGACATTGTCCTCAAAGTCACACCACCGCCATCCACCAGCCAACAGAACCTAAGGAACCAAACCTATGACTCCTCTAATTATTTAAACCAAAACCAAAGGAACCAAACTTGGAATAATAATAAGTAATTAACTCCACTTGGGGAGGCCTATCCTTCTATTTTAGAAAAGTTACTAAAATCCAATATCATCCAACTTCTACCAATTAAACCACCCCAATAATTTGATGCTTCTCACCCCATATCAGGGTAGTATAATGAGAGTGACCATTATTCCTTTCACTAAGTCATAGGACATGACATCAATAGATGTAACACCTTCAAATACCTTGTCCAATCTCTCATTAACAATGGGGAGCTTACATTGGACAATCCCAATTCACCATCAAACCAAGCCCTTGACATATTTTGTAAGCCTTTTCCTAATCATGTTCCTTCTACCCCTTACCATGACAATAAACTAGACCCATTTCATGAGGCACATACTATTAATGTGGTTACTAATGAACCAATTATTTAAGAAAACATTTTCTCAACTTCCTCTTTCCCCATACCCCTAATGGAAGGGAAGAAATTGCCTTCTACTCCTTTGGACACCCAAACAAAGAAAGCCACTATACCCATACCTCCATTGGAGGATACCACACCTACCTCCCCTATTATAAAAACATCCACTCCCTATTTGGAAGATATCTCAAAAGAAAAGATAACTCCATCCACCAAACCTCTAATTTTAGAACCTTCTTTCAGAGGTCAAGATAAAGGTAAGGGAACCAAACTAGAAATTCTAACCCCTTCTTTGGTAGACTGGCCTAGCCCTTCTAAACCAACTAAAATCTCCACCTAACCAACTAGAACCTCCTCCAAATTAATTGACCCTCAAAAACCTAAACCCACCAAGACAACTAAACTGACCAAATCCCCTCCAAAACTAAAAAATAGATCAACCAAAGAAGTAAAACCACCAAAAGGACCAAAACCTTGAATTTTACCTCCCTCAACCTTTCCATCCATTTTGGGTCCTCATCTCTCTACCTTGAACACTAAGTCCATCATTTTTACCAAAACCCCCCACCTTTATTGGTCACACCTTCATACTTGCTTTTTAAGACACCTTTCCTCACTACACCAACAATTCTTAAGTTGATTACCTTGCCCTCCTCTACCTCCAACTCATCAACCATTTTGCCTAAACCAAAACCATCAACCAAGCATACCACTTTACCCAAGACACCTACCACCAAACCTACATCCACACAACCTTCTACTTCAACACCCAAAATAAAAGCCACTAAACCTCTACCACCTTTATCTGAATCTTACTTAACCATTCTCTAGTGGTTGTTACAAACTTCTTCCTTGAAATTACCACCCATCAAACCCTTTGAACCTTCATGTACCAAACCCTCTTGGTTTAATGATAACTTGATATATGCATATCATAGGGAACCATGACATGACATAGAAAATTGTAAATCTCTCCAAACACTTATTCATATCTTGTATGAAGATGATGATCTATTATCAGACAAACCTCCTTCATCCCCATTACTAATCTAACCACCAACTCAACCCATCCAATCTTCAGTCACACCTAAAAGTAAAGAGGAGGAATGAAAGCAACTACCCAATCCAAAAAAAACCCTTATCCACACTATTCACATGGTTACCCAATCTCGAGCCTAATAGAAGGATAAAGGGAATGCTAAGGTGTCCATTCCTTGGACTTACCCCTACCCAAAATCCCAAGTAAATAATACCAAACCATCTATGTATTCAAACAAACCCAAGGTGTCTATCTTAGGTGCCTCCCCATCTAACCTTCATACCCTAACCCATATGTAATATCCATTCAGAAAGCTATCCTCAAGAAGCTTCACCAAACTCTAGTAAAAATGAGCTTATATGGGTTAGTCTCTATCTCTCCCCATCACCACCAAGCACTCATACAAGCCTTGAAATCCATCAAGGTCCAAACCAATGACCCTCAACCTTTTACTACCTTTATTGGGGTCCTTCAAACTTATAACCTTATCACCTTCAAAGATTTAGAAATACCTTCTATTCATCCAGAGGATCATGATCTTCCCCTCTTCATTACAGTATAAATTAATCAAACCCAAATCGAAAGGGTCATGATTGATGGAGGAGCCAGCATCAATATTATCTCCTCCCACACCAAATGCAAAATGGTCCTTCATTCTTTCAATGATGCCATGACTACTACCTTGGGCACAGTTATCCTCCATATCTATATAGGGCCTTGTATCATTCTTAAAAAAATTTATGTTATGGAAGGATAATTATAATAAAATGTTTTGCTTGAGCACCCGTGGATTTATGCCATGAGTTGTGTCCCTTCCACCTTACATCAATGTGTCAAATTTGAGCACGAAGGGCAAGTTGTGACTATCCAAGCTAACCCTAGTCTTTTCACATCTTAAAAAATGACATATCAGCCTAATGACGTCCTCCTTCATCCACCTCACGACCATCTACTAATGACATAACCCCACCAACTAAAAAATGTGACACTTCCACACCAAATTTTGATGAAGCTTCTACTAGCTCATCTATCCCTTCTTCCCAGATTCCTGTAGAGAACCCCATGGTAACGACATTCCAATGTCTTTCTCTTAGGGAATATGGACTCTTAGCCTTGGATTCCTTCTCTACTCTCCAATAATATGGGAATATTAGACATGACTCTTCTTACAATCCTAACATTGGATCCATTTTCCCCTTCAAAATCCCTAACCATCAAATAAATTTCATTTATGGGGGACTTGATCAACCACTTCTAACCCCTACCACTAGTTCATCCATCCAACCATTTAAATCTAACTTTTCTGATCTTAGCAAACCAGAGTTCAATAGGTTGTATTTTCATATATGTGCTTGGAAAGGATTTGGCCTTGGTCGCTATGAACAAGAGCCTCATGAGTTACCCTATTCCAAAACTTTGCAACTTAATGAGTCATTTGGCCTTGGGTATGAACCACATGAAGAACACACCAATCCACCCAAACCTTTTGCCACCATGGAGGAAGATATCCCATCCTCACCAACCTAACCACATTGCCTGCCTGAAGATCTTAACATCATCCCCCCTAATTTTTTTTCTACTTAATACTGTTAGTTTGAGCCCTCTCATCTACCAAAAGGGTGGCCAAACCAAAGGCTTTGAACTCATGCACCTTGAAATAGTATAAAATGATTCTCCTACCATCAACACCATCCAACATCAAGATGATGATTCCATTCTTACCTACCTCAGTACAGGGGATTTTTCTATCCACAAAGCCCTTCCTCTTGAAGCCTCAACCATGTCAAATGAATCCATCATGGATATCAACTTGGGTATTTTAGACAACCCTGCATTGTCAAATTGGGCCAATCACTAAATGCTGAGGAACTTCTAGACTTCTCTCTCCTCCAATATCATTGCATAACATTCTCTTGGTCTTAAAGTGATATGCCTAGGATTGACCCCAACATTACTACCCATAACATAGTCGCTCATCGTGATGCCAAGCCTATTAAAGTAAAAAATCTGATGCATGCATCCTTTCATAGCCCTTCTCATCAAAGAAGAGCTTCAATGTCTCCTCTTTGTAAACTTCATTCAACCCATTGACTACCCCCAATGGGTCTCAAATAGTGTACCTATCACCAAAGTCATTGGGGGTCTTTGTATTTATGTAGACTTTTGTGACCTTAACCTCATCTACCCCAAGGATGACTTTCCTCTACCTAGCATTGACCATCTTATTGATCTCATGGCTGACCATGAGATGTTATCTCTCATGGATGGGTTTTTAGGTTATAATCAGATCTTGATTGCTCCTAAAGATTAGCATAAAACTGCCTTTACCATCCCTTAGAGGACATTTTTTAATAAGTCATGCATTTTAGGTTAAAGAATGCTGGTGCGACTTACCAATGTGTCATGACTTATATCTTCCATGATATCATCCATAAGATTATAGAAGACTATGTGGATGACCTCCTTAAGAAATCCAAACTTTGAATAGATCACTTGACTATTTTTACAATCATATTTGAATGCCTCATCCATTATCATGTTCACCTTAATCCTAAGAAATGAATTTTTGGGGTCCTTTTAGGAAAGCTTCTTGGTTTTATCATCTCTTTTCATGGAATTTAAGTAGACCCTACTAAAGTCAGAGCAATTTTGGACATGCCTCCTCCAACCAAACTTAAGAAGTTCTGTAGCCTGTAGGGAAAACTTTAATCCATTCATCATTTCGTTTCCCAACTTTTAGATTGGTGCCAACCTTTCCATTACCTTCTGAAGAAGGGTGTCTCTTTCGAATGAAATGGTGATTATCAAAAAGCCTTTGATTCTCTCAAATAGTACCTTTTGTCTCCACCTATCCTCACCCCTCCTAAGGATGACCACCCTTTTTACCTATTTATCTCTACCACTGACCATTCCCTAAGGGCAATGTTAGCTCACCAAGATGAAAAACACAAAGAGAAATTTGTATACTACATTAGCTGCACACTTGTAAAATATGAGACTCAATATACACATACCAAGAAAATCTACTTAGCATTGACCTTCATGGCCACCAAACTCTACCACTACCTTCTTAACCATAAAACCTATGTCATCACTATACCAACCCATTCAAGTAGATGCACTCTAAACCATACCAAAATCAATGTATGGCTAAGTGGCTCATGCTCCTACCTAAATTTGACCTTGAATTTATTTAATAGAAGTTGATTAAATGGTAGGTCATTGCTAACCAATTGGCTGAAGATCCTTTACCAAATAACCAACCACCTCAAAGTGCCAACATGGAGGGGGTGCTAGATTTATCCTCAATCCTCTCGATGGTGAACCCATTCCTCTCTCCTTCAAACTTGACTTTGAATGTACCAATAATATGGTTGAGTATGAAGCCTCAAAATTGCTCTAACCTTGGGAATTAAGACAATCCATGTCTTTAGTGAATCACAACTCATGGTCAACCAGGTCAATGGATCCTATCAATGTAAGAATGATGTCTTGAAAAAATATAAAATTTTAGTTGACAAATACTTAACATCATTCAAACATTACCTAGTCCAATATGTTCCTCAATCTAATAACAAATTCATAGATACAATGGCTTGCCTTGCTTTATAGATCCCTTCTCAACCTTCCAACTCAAAAATATTTGTCACCATTCATCATTTTACACTCCCTCCTATAACCAATCTGATCTCCCTACCGTTTTTAATGTATAAGAATCCTCACCTGAAAATTTGGTATGACCAAACTCTTAACTACCTTAACCTAGGCATCATTCCTCCCAACATCTCTAGGAACACCTGAAGAGCCTTTATTTAGAGTACCTCTCATTACACCATCCTAGGGGGAATACTTTATAAATGTGGTTTTTATGGTCTCCTTCTTCATTGCCTATGCAGCCATGAAGCTTCCCATGCCATCAAGGAAACACATGATAGGATATGTGGGGGATACGTTAGTGGTCTAGTGGTTGCTAAACCTATCCTTCACCTTGGATACTATTATGCCACCCTCAACCAAGACTTGTGATTATGTAAAATAGTGTGTGAAATGTCAACAACATGCTAATTTACATCACGTGCCAACCAATAGCCTCTAGCTATCTAAGGACTTATGGTATTTCTCTCAATGGGGGGTCAATCTCATCGGGGAAATTAACCCCCATTCTTTATAGTGGCATAGCTCCATCATCACAACCACAAAATATTTCACCAAGTGGGTGAAAGCCTTCCCTCTTATCTCAACCAAAGTGGAGAAGGTTGTCAACTTTATCAACCATCATATCATCTACCACTTCGGTGTTCCTCATAAGATCATCATCGACAAAGGTAAATATTTCAAAAAAAAAGTAGGTCCAAGGGCTATGTGATGCATTTTGCATTGATTTAATATTTTCCTCACCTTACCATCCACAATCAAATGGAAAAGCAGAAGCCTCTAACAAAATCCTTAACAAAATGTTCACCAAAGCCATCAGTGCTTCAGGATGAGATTGGCACTTATACATCTCATTCACTTTATGGGCCTATCATACTAGAATTTGAACCTCTACAAGTGATACTCCTTTCTCTTTAGTCTTCAAAACATAGGTAGTCTTACCTTTTGAAGTCCAAATCCCTTCTCTTCGCATATCTTTGCAAGAGATTATTTCTAAGGAAGATTTTTGTTAACACCATTTAGCTGAACTTGAGCTACTTGATGAGCATCATTTAGTAGCCCTCACCCACCTCTATATCTATCAAGAGCATATCAAACACGCTTAGACAAATCACCTCAAACAATGAGAATGTAATATTTGAGACCTTGTCCTAAAGGAAAACCAACACGTGACCAACATGGAAAAGAGTAAATGAGGCAAGTTTGCTTTCAATTGGCTTAGACCCAACATCTTTACCCATAAGTATGGATCAAAAGATTATCATTTGTCCTTTCTCAAAGGCAAACTAGAGCCTAAGCCCTTCAATGCTTTGCATATGCATCCATTTTTTCTTTCAAGAAGGATCAAGCTCACTCTTTTTGTCTAACTTAAGCTCATCCCTTGATTATGACATTTTAACCTTCACCCATCTTTCTCCTCTCCTTTTGAGGATAATTGATTACAACATAGAACCATGTGATTAACCATCACAATCATAGCCTAATCCTAAATGTGGGCACCATGATTCTACCCATATCATGGTTCTCATAGATACTTTTAATTTCTAACAAGATGGAATCCCATGGTCATTGTCTTTCAAAACTACACCCTTTCACATATCATTGACCTTCTTGTGTTAAAGTTTTACCATCATAAAGGTAAACCTCTAAACCTATTAGTCTTGTCCATGTCTAAACAAATTGCATCCAAACATAATTTAGATACCAAAATATTACTTGGGTCAATATCTTAAGCATTACAAACTGTTCCCTCGAAGGATAGCTACCCAGAAACAAAATAAAAATTACCAAATGTAAGGTAGATTACTCCCTTGAAGGACATCTATTAAAAACATTAAATAAAGCCAATAAGCTTAGACCACTCCCTTGAAGGATGTCTAAGTTGACTTTGTCAAAAATAGAGTAATTTTTTGGAAGCTTCTCATATACATAAATAAAGCAAAAGACCCACTATCACGACAAATTCTAAAGTTGCAATCGGCTCTCAAGCAACATAATAAGTTGGAAGCCGCAATTAGTTTTCACATATAGAATTCTCGCATTGATCAATATACATCTAGCATATGACATGGAATTTTCTATTACCATTCTTAGGTCACCAATAGAAGGGAAAAACTAATTCACATGAGGTTATCATACATATCACCCGTTACCCTTCACACCACCTATTACCCATCTTCCCTTTAGACTATTTGTAAATCAAGAGATTTAGAGCTTACTTGACACCCTATGATCAAGAAACTTTTTTTATCAACTAACAACTATTCATGTACAACATTTTAAGGGCTTATATTCATTAAGCCAATCCCACTTTATGTCTATTTTTGGTCCTTATAAAAAACAAAGCATCATTCCCTATTCTTATCTTACTATGCTTGGTTGATGTTTTCATCATGACTTTTACCATCCATTGTTTCAACAATAATAATCATTCTTTTAACATTGAGTGAGAATATAAAAAACATAACCATATCACTCATAACCATAACCATAACATTCATAATTATCCACAAAACCTTAAGCATGATAACATTTGATCAGTGACATCTAATGCATTTTATACATGTTTATAGTAAACTGTACAATATTTTATTTAGGGTGCAAGGAGTCACACAACACATACCTAGTCATCAGATTACACACACATTGCTTAAATCACATACATACATTATTTTCCTACCTAAGCATTAGACTGATTATATTGTGACTTTGGATTTGTGTTCAACCATCCTTCTACTTGATTACTCCTTAAACTAACATCTATAACATTCCCTATCTTAGAAACAACTCAAGGCTATACTCTATTCTCCTCTCCCACATTTATCCCCATAGGATGAGAATCATATTCTTCTCTGGGTATTTCACCCTAATCACCTATCATAGCCATTGCATCTCTCTACTTTGGTTGTTCTACTCACATAGGTACCACTGGTTGGTGCCTCAGTGCACATCCCCTTGGACAATGAGGGTTCCCTCCATAAAAAAGTTGATGATCATCTTCTCCAACCTTGCATCTTATGTAGTGAAATTATCACCTTATTCACTACTGTGGAGGTAAGAGTTCAGGCTCAAACATAGGCTATGGGTGCCTTTCCCCTTGTTGATCTAACAATACTTCCAATATCACCATTACATATTGTATTATCTGATAGATCTACACATTCACCATGTTGATTATTTCAGATCACATGGGTTACTAATTATCTCCACCTTTTTCCCCATTGTTTGTCACCTTCAACCTTGTGTAGTTATCTACACTCTCTATGACCTACAAAACCAAACAATTCAATGATAGACATTCATCCTTATCATGATTCTTTAAATAGGATACCTGACCATTCTTCCTTGCCCACATGATTATCCATTCTATTGATTGGGAAGGTCATATAATGACATTGATTCCCTTGAATAGTCTTCCCACTTGAAATGGTCATGTATACTTACCTTTTCATATGGACACATCACCCTCAATCTGATTGGTCATCTCGATAAAGCCATTATGCACCATCATGATATATTTTTATTGCCCTTATCATCTTATCCACATACGATGTCTTTCCTTGCTTTATCATCTTGCGATCCTTGTAGGCCTAGTGTTCATTTGTGTCATTATCACCTTTATGCTAATTGGCGTAAACTATCTTCTAACCATGGGCCACTATAATGATCATGCCTTCACAACTACCACTATTACTAGTGGTGTTAACTCCCAAATGCTTACCATTGTAGAAACTCTTCCATCAGAGATAAGCTACCATGAATTCACAATAATACATTCACCTTTATATCACTTTCACCATCCTATTACTACTATCCCATTTCTATATGATCTAAACATCAGACCCCAACCATTGGTAGTGGCTGCTCAAACATGGCAGTCTTTTTTTTGTGCCAGTTGAGAGTTCATATATGGTAAGGGAACGGTCACCTTCTCCAATTGTATAACCAATATCTTGGGCTACGTAGCTCCCTACTACCAATACCTATTCTAAATATAATCCCAATTCATTATTTATAAGGAATTAGGACAGAGGATGCAGACATGGCCACCATTTGTCTAGCCTACCCATGCAGCTCTTGGGTCAGGCAAGGTCCATCCTCTATCACTCACCATGTTGATAAATTCCTTACTTGTAGAATCTACTTAGCCATCAAATAAATTATTTGTAAGTCATCACTTCACTACTACCCTTAAAACTTAGCTCGTAATGATGATGAACCTTGGCTAAACTAACTATGCAAATCCTGATAGAAGCCCACCTCTTAAAACTTGACATGTAGTGGTAAATGCTATCTTTAGGCTTCTACCCTCACACAATTTTAGAAGGTGAAACCTCCTCATAAAGGCACCTCTTCTATGTATTAGCTCCATTTAAGGTAATTTTTGGTGCTTATCATTGTGTTCCATTCTTATTATCCTACCTTACCCATCCATGTCTTTCATCCTATTAAATGTGGGGTCATTATGGTAACTATTCACCAATCTACAACATGCACTTTCACTGTCACCTTCACCAAAACCCAAAACCAATATTTTACAACACCTTCTCTTTGCCCAAACCAACCCCTATGGTCCATCAAATTGGGACATCTAATTTGAACACCACTCACCCAACCCTTGTTAAACTAGATTGGCTGATGTCCACAGACTATGTAGGTGTTACTGTAATTCTAAGGGCATCTCAACCACTAACCACTAATTCCCATCCCCTTTTTATTCTCACTCATTTCCATCACTAACAACACCCTCTTGTTAGGGCCTCTTACATCAAGGAAGATTTGAATTCTTTCTTAAGCAGACTTATGTTTTAACACCATCTAATACTTCCTCTTAGTTTTTCCTTAATTTTTAGGAGAATTACATTGGCCTGAGGTCTTTTTGGACTATGTAGGTAGTGCTCAGTTACTAAGGTCATCTTGGTCATGTCCTTTATTTTATTTTCCCTCCTAAAATCTCTTCCTCCACTTCTATACTTATCCCCTCACCACCTGCCTCCCTTTAACTTGTCAATAGCTTTTAACACAAGGGTTGACAGCCTTCTTCATTGGCCCCTCTTATCTCCCATAAATCCAACACCTACTCTACCTCGCTAGCCTCCCTATCACCTTTCCTTGAACATACTTTGAAACTCACTCCCTCACCCACTTTTCATGTTTTTGGTCCCTCTCTCCACATATTACTAACCTTGTCTTTTATCCCCTTTAACTTCTTTCATCATCCTCATCAACTCCCCTTGTCCTTGGCAATTTTTTGTACCCTCTTTATCACTCTTTTTTCCTCACCAATTCTACATCATACTATGCATCTTGAAAGCTTTCTATTTCTTCTTTTGATGCACTTTTTATTTACATGTACCACTTCTCTCTACCATTTTTCCACTCTTCCCACCTTTCTCATTTCCATTCTTCTTGTTTACTTTATTTTTATCCTTTCATCCTTTTTGTCTTCTTTTTTTCCTCCACAACTAGCTTCTAACTAGGTCTTTATCCTTTAAAAAGCCTTCCATAATTTCCCTTTTCTTCTTATCAATTCTTACCTTTTACCTTTCACATTCCCATTTTTCCTCTTTCCATCTTGGTACTCACTTATATTTTTCATCTATGTGAGTATCCGTGCTTTATATTCCTACTTCCATTCTTCCATTTTCTTCTTATTATCTCTAATTTTCATCCCTTATTTTCATCTCATTCCCTTTCATTATTTCTTCACCACCTCACCACTTCTCAAATTGATAATCTCTTCTAATCACCCCTTTAACTTGTTAATCCCTTCTAATAAGTTGATTGATGCCTACCTTCTCTCTGCACCTTCTTACCCACCCATCCTTCACTTCCCCTTGTTTTTCTTAACCCATTTCCCATTTTCCATCCCATTCTCATCTCCAAATCCACCATCTGCTTTGCTTCATTACCTATCATCATCCATGCTTACTTGGTCAAGATACCACCTACTTCTTCACTCTCCTATCATCCTTTTTGTTGCATCATTGCACTCCTTTTTCCTCATGTTTCCTTTCTTCCATTTATTTCCTTTTTTTAATTTTCATCACCAAACTATTTTCTCCTTGGTCTATTTTAGACTTATTTTCAAACCCTTTATGGCTTCTCATATTTCATATCCTCCCCTTACCTTTCATGATTGTTACACTTCTCTCCCCATCCTTTTCAATTTTCCAATCTATCATTATTTAGTGCACTCCTCACCCCCTCATTTTATACCTCCTATTTTTCTTCTCTTTTCTCTATTTCATTTTATTTTTTTCATCTCCCTTGATGACATTCCTTGTTCTTCTCGACCTTCCTTTTTTTTCCTCTTATATGTCCATGCCTAACCTGCTTCCATCCTTATTTACCTATATCTTTATTTATGACCTCATTGTTTTCTCTACCTATCTCTTCATCCCTCTCCTAGTCTACCTTCACCTCATCACTTGTTGGATCTCCCTTATTTTCTCACATTCAACCTCTAGCTCCTTAGAGTGCAGTCACTTATTGTACCACTTTTACTACTTCCTTGTGTCCCCCATGCCTTTGATTTAATACATGAAATTTGGTCAGGTTTGTTACTTCAAGTGCATCCCTTTCTTCCTTTAATGCCTTTGCATCTTGATCTTAGATCCTTTTTTTGTTCCTCTCCAGCTACTCCCTTCACCCTACCTATCACCTTTTTCCTTTTTTAACCCTTTACCCATTTTTCTCTTATATGATCACAACATATATCATGTTATTGCCTCAAAGTTATTCCAATTGACTTTGGTTTACTATGAAATATATATTGATCCTATAGCTATATAAAACAATTTGCTAGGCCCATGGGCTCATACAACCAACTAGCAACCCTGAGCCCTGCTAAGCCATCAAGATGAAGATTCCTTCCCCACTCCCTTTGGTATTACCTATTTCAAACCCATTTTACCTTGACCTTTATAGATGTTATAATCATAACTAAAACCACCTTCAACCGAAAGATTTGGGGTGCCCATGTGTGGATGCTAGCCATACTCTTTCATGCGACCTACCTCCCAACCCATAATTTCCCTTGATTCTCCCTCCCCAGCCTACATCTTCCTATGCACTGTAATCACCCTACTCTTTTATCTTAGTCCACCCAATAAGCTCTTATAGAAGTCACCTCTTTCACTACACTATTTTCTCTTTAGACCTCTTTGTCCCACCTTTCTTTTCAACTCCCTAATCTATCTATCTTCATAAATTCTTCTTCTATTTTCCCTCTTGATTTTCCATTTATAACATTAATTTTCATTTTAATCCCTCATTTATTTAATAATATTATTATTATTCTCCTTGATTCATATTCTAATCCCCCTCAAAGTCTTTCTCTGAATTCCCTCAAAACTCAACACTTACTTATTTTGGGGCCCCACTGACTCAAGGGTTCAAATCTTTGTCACTTCTCATTTACCCACTCTACTACCTTGCTTCACCCAAATAATTAAATAATAAACTTCCATAGCATGTTAATGACATTATTGTGGAGTGTGCATAATATTGACTTATTTAGATGGTGATGAAAGAACCCATCGGTTCACTATGGTAATTCTAGTAGTGCTAGATTTTATAAAGACTAGTAAAGCATATTTATCCCTTTTCTTTTCTTTAAAATGGTGGCAGAAATTTCATGCTTGAACCTACTTATCCATGGCTACAGATTCCTTTTTCATAGTTGAAGTAATCATCTAATTGCATCATAGGTAATCTCATCCACCATTTCTACCCAACCAATCAGACAACTATTTGATAGCCATCTTTTATACCCTTTGGAACTTCTCTTTCTCCAACATTCTTCAACTAGACCTAACTACATCATATCAAATTGGGAAAACCAAGTTAACCAACACTCCCCACCTTAGAAGAACTACATTAGGCATGAAGTTCATTTTGGACATTATGTACATGGAACTATGTAGGCAACATCCACTTGCCTAGGGAATATGAAGTTTGCTATGCCAAACCATTCCAACCAACCAAACCACTTGCCCATGCCCACCTTGATGTTGGCCCCTTTTGACCCAACATATTGCATAGTTTGTGATGACCTCACCTTGGTCCTTTTGATAATATAGACCAATTTTTCCATGTTGAACATTTGAATTTGCACCACCTCATGCATAACTAGACCATTTATGTTGTTATTTGGGAGCACTTAATACCCTGGATACCTATGAACAATATTGACCCTATTTAAGAGCCTTGATAAGACTAACTTGATCAGTTATGACCAATGTTGGAGATTGATTACCTTGTCATTTATCCTAAGACCCAAACTTATTATTATTATCAACATTCGTTACTTTAATCTTTGCATAATCTTGACTATTATGTTTAGTCACATTTTGTACACCCATTGGCATTTCACATGCCTAGCTACCTTGTGGCACCACCTAGTGCCTCCCCACCAACTACTTATCAAACATGCACTTGATTTGGCCTTTCCTCATTGACTGTCAGTTTGAGGGGTAACACCTCCTCCCACACTCAGGGCACCCTGACCTTTGACTAAGTGATTTTTTTTGTTTTGTAGCTTATTAATTCAAATCCACATAATAAAAAAGGGAAAAGTGTAGACACTAGAAAACTACACACTTACAGTTTTCAATGACTAAATGCCTTGGGACCCCCTAAAGACCCTCTAAACCTTCTTAATCCTTAACCAACCCCTCTTAACCTAACTATATCACTATTATCATATTCATATAGTACTACTCAAAATTACTATTTTAAAGTACTATTCAAAATTACTATTCACTATCACTATTTACTATGGGACCTACTATCACTATTCATGATGACATAGTAAGTGGCATGGAGAGTGACATAGAAAGTAACATGAAAAGTGAAATGACATATGACATGGAAAGTGGCATGGCTTAAAAGTGAGGTGGCTTGATGTAGGACATTATACCCTACATGGGACCCTTTCCCAAGGTGCTTAATGACCTCATTTAAGCATCACAAGGCCCCCCTTGAAATATGGAAACTTTCCCCTTAAGGGGTCATCATTCAACATGTGTTTTGCCTTCACACATAAAAATAACCTTAAAAATGAGATACCTACCTCTTTAGTGCTTTTTGGAAAGATAAAGGGCACCCATTTTTGACTTTTTGACCCAAATGGGAGACTCACCAACCCAAATGGGAATCCCCACCAACCTCATTTTTGACTAATTCATGCACCACATGGAAAATGGCACCATATTTTGTTTTAAATCTCTTTAAGTGATTGAATAAAGACAAGTAAGGGTGGTGAAAAATCTTTGGTCTCATTTAAACCCATGTACATGATTCCCATTCAAAATTGGATTCATGTGCAAGGTGGGAGACTCACCAACCCAAATTAGAATCCCCACCAACCTCATCTTTGACTCATTCATGCACTACATGGAAACTGGTGGCATACTTCTACTATTCCTCCTTTGACATGATTCTTCATAATAAATGCTATAAATACCCCCCCTCTCCTTCACCCAAAGTTAAGTGGGAAGTTAGCATTTTTTTATTAACATCTTGTTGTAGGTTTTTAAAGGAGGTTATCATTTTGGAAGTCATCCACATCTTATAGGAAAAGAGCATGAAGCAATGAAATTCTGCCAAAATCATCAAGGATCTTCAACAAGCCAATCTTCATCAACAAGCATCTTCAAGCATTGAGGTAATTTTGTTGTTTAGCTATATTAATTTATTTATTACTTTCCTTTTGGCCTTCTTCTTTCACTTTATTCCTCCCTTACCCTCTTTTCATTTTATCCTCTTACCCATATCTCTTTTCCCTCTTGATCACCCTTTAACCCTTTGCCTTCTTGGCCCTCTTTTTGACCATTTATCCCTCTTGTTTTCTTGAAAATATTTCCCTTCACCATCCCAACCATTTTCCAACCCAAACCAAATAATTATTTTGACCTTTATCAAATCAATCCAAACAAAAAACCACAACTTTGTTTTAACTAATTTTCAACATTAACATTATTTAAACTAGTTACTTTAGTTTAGCCATCTAAGCAAAGCATTTAGTTTTCTTAATTAATTTATTGTTATTTGTTGTTCTTAATTTTAGTTTGTTGTCATTTTATGAAAATATTTATATTTCATTTACCAAATTAAGTGTTTAAAGAAGGTATATTGACAACCTCCTATAAAGCTTTCGCTTCTAGGATCTAGCTCACACTAGGTAATCCATCCAACTACTTGTCTAACCAATAAGTTTTATGGTAGTGATTTCTAGTTGTAGGTCATTCTTCCCTATCCAAAGATGAGTTCTCACAAAATCTATATTCAACACATGCACATTCAATAGGTATTCTTCTATACACCTTTCTCCACTAGTTTCCTTTTCTTCACACTTAGGAAAAAGCAAAAATTAGATAAAAACACTTGTTATTCTAGTATAGTGTGTTAATGTTAGATTGATTTGCATATGTGGTAGAAATATCTCCCTTTTCAAATCCTAATCTAACCTATCTAATATATTATCTTGTTGTGCAAGTCATGTTTAGTTTTTAATGTCACTTGATTGAAGTTAACAAGTGGATACATTGGCTGGTTAGTGCCTTGAATCAGTTCTCCCCATCACTTCCTTCAGGTTTTGATTATTTGGTAAAAATTTTCATGAAATAATGATGTATATCAGCCTTTTAGAATTGTAGATCCAATCTCATTAGTGTTTGTTAGAAGTTCAAATAGAGTAGATGAACAATCACATTACTAGTGCATCACCTCCTTTACATGTTTTTATTCTTTGTTAATGATTTCTCTCTCCCTTTTCCCAGTCATATTTTATTTTATGTGATATATCGAGAAGGAATTTGGCCTTCTCCAAAGGTCTGACCCTATTATAGGTGACCCATAGCCTAGGGTCAATCCCATGTTGGTCTAGATTTTGAGCAAAGGACTTGAACAATCCCATTCTTAGTTAGGGTGCAAATATAGAATATCAACAATTTTGGCACACCTGGTAGGGCACATTGGGCATAATATTGGTGGAATTGTAGTTTTAATAGTGTTATTCATGAAGGATTTGGTGATTCCAAACTCAAGCATTTGTTTCTAAAAGTCTAGGTAGTTTCCAAGTAAGTATATTGTAATTTCACTATCTTTATGTTGTTTATGGCTATGTATGAAGAAAATCCCTATGAAATACCTCCTTATCATCCCTATCACGGACTAGACCAGCCCTATCATGATCCATATGAGCCTTTTTATCCCAATTAGCCTTTCTAAGAGTTTTATAAAATCCATAATGAGCCTTATCAATTTTCCCATGATCTTTATTATCAAGAGAATGACCCTTACCTTCCTTATGAACCTTAGAGGTCTCATGATCATATTTCACCTTTCCCATGTGGCTATGATGTTGGATATGAGCAATCTTGTTTACAAGAAAATATGGATGAAATCAAGCCTAAATTTATAGCATATGTAAGAAAAGTATGTTTAGATTATTTGTATGAGGAAGTGAATGAATGGTTTCAAAATGTGTCTAATGATCTAGAAGAGAGGCTTGAGTTTTGTATCTTTGTATTAGAAAAAGTAGAGGCTTGTGAGAGGCAAAAAATTGAGTTGAATCAATTGTCTCAAAGACCCCTTTGTGTTTTTTTGTCACCAAATTTTGCACCCCAGAAGAGAGTGTTCAAGCCTCTTCCAAAATTGGGCAACATGGGAACATTTCTAGGTATGTAGGTGTACCTATTGTAGGAATGAGCCTTTAAATTTCAAGGGCTAGCTTCTTGAATATATATTTTCAAATATTATCACCTAAACTAGTAATTACTTATAGAGGAAAGAGTTAGAAACAACATGAATTGAACCTAGTCTATAGAGGTGATGCACCAAGATTGTCTCCACATGACCATCATATTCCAAGCAGTATGAAACAAGGCATATAAACTATTCTCAAAGTCCTAAAAGGTTTTAACATGAGTATTTCAATATAGAGGTGAGATATATTAAACAACACAAGGACAATGAACTAGAAGGTAGGTTGTACATTCTAAGGATAATTATACACTTGAAAGAGTTTTGACACATTCAACTACACTCTATATGACCTATTAGACTAAGTAATCTTGCTCAAATATGAAAGGATAAAGGAAAGAAAGATATAATATTATCACTTCTTATCACTATAGATCACTTACACACTTATACAATTATTCGAGAACTCAGAAACAAACTTGCATTGATATTCAAAGGCAAAATATGACATCAGTCTAGCAGGGCTTTGTCGTACATGGATGTGGTATATATTACAAAGACAAAATGGTAGCTACTTATAGAACACATTACACCATGTTGGAACTATTTCCATCATGGACCATTCTTGGAGCATTTAAAACTGAACTAGGAGATTTAACACATATGCACTATTTAAGGGAGTTGAAACATGATATGATAGTTATAATATGCTCTCCTAACTTCTATCAATCTTCTAGACACATATGTTCACCATCTGTAATCATTTGTTGATTTATTATACTTTACTCCTTACATTTGGCAGTCACTATTCATCTCAGACCTCAATTGGGCTTTCATGGTGGCATATGAGTTCAAAGAGCTTGCTTCACTATAGGATCCTTGATCTTACACATTTGCTCATATGGCATTCCATTGTCATGGTATTTATTCCTTTCTAAACTATGTCTATGATATTTTCGTTCTCTAGTCAAAAATGACTCTTTGGTTAGACATTTGTCTGTCAAAGTTGACTCAGAGTAATCACATTTGTTCTTATTAGTTTCATAGATCATCACTATCAGATCTTGAATTTTTAACCTCCTTCACACTATAAGATCTCTAGATCCTATCTCCTACATTTCGTAGTATATTTTAACTTACATTAAATTTACCTTGACTTGGTCATTAAACTTTAACACTTTGACCTCATCTCACTGCTTCCTACATCTTTAGATAACTTTCACTCCATCAATCTTCTCAAACTTATTCAATCTTTAACTCATAATTATGTTAATAAAACTTGAGTAATTTATAGCATTTGAGTCTATTAAATCTCCTTTACATGATTGAGCATAATTTGTTAGAAATTTTGACAAGCTTGATCAGTATATCTGACTAGCTTATGCTCATTGGGTCTCTGTTTAACAAGCTCCATGAATGTGACACTTGTCACTTGCACATTAACTTAGAGGAGCCTTTGACAATTTGAATTTTATTCAATCCATTGGATTATATGTGTATGATGAAACATGGGATATTGATCAAGATGGGACATATATTAAGTCTTAGACTTAGGAAAATATTAAGTCTTTTAGTCATTATTTGGGCTGATAATTACTAAGTCAAGGGGTCAGTTTTGAAATGATTATAAAGGCTTCAGTTATAACTTAAGATACCAAGCCTTGGCTATAGGTAGTCAACATTAAAATAGAAAGTGTCGATTGCTACCATGACTCAAACCCTTAGGGTTTTACTGAGAAACCTTATCCAGTCTGAGAGCAAAGATAAATCAATTTTGAGCTCATTCTTTCTTAATTAAACCTATAGATCATATCTCTAGAATGTTCATAAAAAACCCATAACAGATCTACTATATTTTTATTTTTCAAATGTCCATAGATGATCTTTATAAAATCATGAAAAATTTTCATGACCTATGCATATTTTTTTGAAGTATGGAGACCATTCATTTTTTTTGGAAGAATAAATTTGCACCTGCATCACTCTTACTGTACTTAGTCACATGACCTATACATTGACACATTCATTCCCCTTTCATATGATATTCAATCCATACATATATTTGGTCTTGAAGCCTTATCATGTGAAAGATATGGCATTATAAAAGTGCCTACTTATCTTTATCTCATAACCTACAGATTTAACTGTGTTGGAAAACATTGCCAAAATGTCCTAGAGCACAACTTTGATAAAGCATAAATTGTAATCACCATATTCAATCATGAAAATCAATGACATGCTCATAATGTCCCCTTTGACACAAATTAGACCTCTTAAAACATATAAGGTTCAAGTATTTACCTATAGGGGTCCTAATATGACATGTAGGGTCAAATTTGGTCAAAAAATTGGGGAGTCATAAGGGCAACATTCCTGCTATGCTAACTAGACCAGTTGACTAATCCTATCCATTGGAATATGGAGTCACATGTATAATATATTGACACCAAAATGAATTTGACAACACACAATAATAGAAAACAATAAGGATAAAACATAAAGTAGAAGCAAACATATGTTCAACTAGAACACTTAGGGAACACTCACAATTGAAACAAAACACACACCTAATCTAATATTTATAGGATAGAAATTTACCACTCAATATCAAGGTTTAAAATGTATCCCATTCATATGGATAGGTAGATATTTTCAATTCATCCTTGCTAGCTAGAAAGAGTTGTTTTGCTTGCACTTAATGATGACATATGGTCCATTCCATGGGGTATAAAATTTTGTATGTCTTCCTAGTTTTGCTCTATCTTTATCCCGCTTCAACACTATGTCACCTTATTGAAATGATCTTGGAGTATCCCTCTTGTAAAAATACTTCTTCATCAGTACTTGGTGATGCTCTAAATCTCGATGAGCCTTATTTCTGGTCTCTTACAACTCCATTAATTTTTTTAGTCTCACATCCATTGGAGTATTCTCAAGCAACTCTAGTTGGTGTGAAAACTCTAAGGTAGGTAGCTCTTGAGAGATAAAAAACATAGCTTCTCTCCCATAGATAAGCACAAAAGGAGAATTCCCTATTGATTTCTTGGGAGTTATCCTATCAACCCATAAGGTTATCTTTAATTTGGTGGGCTAAGACCTCTAGTTATGCTCCAAGGTTCTCTTGATGATTATGATCAGGTTTTTGTTAGTAGATTAAGCCAACCCATTACCTTAAGGGTAATAGTTGGATTAAGTGCTCAAAAATATTCCATTACTATTTGCCTAATCATCTATCTTAGCACTTATTAAAGCAAGAGCATTATTTGAAATAATAGTAGGAATGTCAAACCTTGTTATGATGATCTCATAGAACTCCAAGATAACATTATCATTAGATTCCTTAAATGCTACTTCCTCAACCCATCTTATAAAATAATATGTTATTGTGAGTATTTATTTATGACTAGAAATTGATGGGGGGGTTTATCATACCAATGAAATCAAGACCCCATTGCATGAAAGGTTGATTAACTTGGATAGGATTCAAAAGGAGAGTAACAAAATTTTACTTTCCTATAAATAAAGTACATTGTATACACCTTCTCACCCAAGCATGGTAGTCCTTGAAGAGGATATGACAATAATAGCCTACTCTCATGATATTAGTAGCTATAGTTATTAGGGAGAAATGACCTCCTACTATCCCATCATGAAACTTCTCTAGCAATACCCCAAACTGATCATTATCAATGCATCTCAATATCACATCATTAATTTCTCTTGTACAAAGGACACCATCCAGTATACAAAAGGGAATAAATTGAAATATAAAATATCTCCTATATGATCTATTCATATTATTAGGATACTCACCATTTCAAATAAATCTGATCATATCTTATGTCCAACTCTATATATGTGAGCAATCAGTTGGTTGAGAGCAATCATGATATACTATAACCTCTTCTTTTGACTCATGAAAATATGAAATCAAGTGTTTGCAAAGACCTTTCCCTCTTACCAACTTTGTTACTTTGATATCAACATCATATTCTATTACCTTAGTGATCCATCCTGCTCTCTTCTCACTAAAGTCTTTACTCAAAAGAAACTTTTTGGTACTAGGATGATAAACCATAACATGAATTTTATTATTTGAAACCATATTCTTGAACTTCTTTAGTCCTCTTACAACAATGAGGACTTGTTTCTCCCTAAAGGTATAATTGAATTAATATTCTTATAAACCTTTACTAAAGAATGCAATAGGCTACTCGACACCCTCATCATTCTTTTGCATTAACATGGTTGAGATAGTATCAAGGTTAGCAAATGAATACAACATGAAGTCTTTGGAAAAATCAAGAATCACAAGAGTAGGAGCATGTGCAATTGCCTTTTTAATGGCTTCAAAATTATTCTTATCCTCTTTAGTCCAAGAAAAGACCTAGTTCTTTCTGAGCATGGTTGTGATGGGTTTCACTAAAGATTCAAAACTAGGTATGAATCTCCTTAAAATTTTTATCTTGCCTAAGAAAATTTAAAGAACTTTCCTATGCAAGGGAAATGATAGTCCAAGAATAGCCTTTATCCTTTCAGGATCAATAGCCAAACCATCTTTGGAAATAATGTGTCCCAAGAGATAACCTTCATGGATAGTAAAGATACATTTATTTGGATTAAGAGATACTCCATATTGCCTGAATCTTTTAAAAACTTGTCTCAAGTGTTGCATATGTTCATTAGCATCCTTGGAAAACACTGTTATATCATCTAGATAAACCAACATCTCATTAATCAAACCTTTAAAGGCCATGTCCATGGCTCTTTGAAAGGTAGCACTAGCATTTGACAAACCAAATGGTATCTTTATATAAGAAAAATTACCCAAATTTAGTGGTAAATACTATATTATATTGATCATTATCATTTAAAAGGATCTTATTATAACTTGAATATCCATTAAGAAGAGAGAAATGTTAAAAACTTGAAACTACTTGCAAAATATGCTCCATTGAGGGTAGGGGATAGTCATCTTTGAGTGACACTCTATTAATATCTCTAAAGTCCACATAAATTCTTATATCCCCACTCTTATTTATAAAAGGCACAAGATTAGATACCCATTTTGAATGTTTGATAGGAAAGATTATTTTAGATTTAAGGAGTTTAGTGAGATATAACGTCATGAGTTGTTCAACCTTGGGATTGATAGGCCTCTATTTTTTCTTACCAGTTTAACTCCAAATTATAACTCAATAGTATGTATTAATAGGTTAGGATCAAATACATTTAGGTCTTTATATGCATAATCAAAGATATCATGAAACTCCCTACACAAATCAACAAATGCTTGCTTTTCTAATGTAGAACACACATTGCCTAGTTTAAGGAATCTATCTTTGAAGATCAAGACTCTTTCATAATTATCCTCTTTTATAGACATACTAACCTTTTATTTCTTATTATGATCATTATTATTAAAGATACCTTCTAAGGTCACTAGACCCTTAGGTATCTTATTTGTCCTTAGATGCACAACCTAGTCACCAAAGTGCTCTTGAAATCTCTTTTGATTCCTTGAGGATAACTTAGCTTCATTCTACAAGAAACATGCAATGTGCTTATCACTGTCAAACACTTGTCAAGACACCTCATTATCAGGTATACAAGGTTTGATAATGATCTTAATTTGATATTGTTTCCCATCTTCTTTTATGGTTTTGTAGTATCAAATTGAGTTCCTATGGTAGTTAGTCTATCAACATAATTACTCTGCTTCCTTGAGATGGACTGTATGTTTAATGCATTAAAATATTCAAGAAAATACCCTACCCTATGTTTTTATGAATTAATCAAAGTTTTATTGGTAATAACCACATTCCTAAACTAATTAAAAACCAATTTATTGTCTCCATACACTTGTAAGTTTTCGATTCCTTTTCTATTTGCCCATTTAAGGCCATGAATTAAACCTTCATACTTAGCTACATTACAAGTACAATTGAAAGGAAATATATATGAAGCATAGTATTTATATCTACATGGAGAGACTATCATGACACCAGATCCTACAATAATTTTACTTCTTGAACCATCAAAAAACATTTTCCACATCTCATCTTCTTCACCTTCTTCCTCGGCAAGTAGAGGTGTTGGAATTCCTCCTTCATGTATGCAATATACTCCTAGATTAGTTTCCTCCATGAGAGAATAAGGATCATGATCATAAGTGTTAGTACCATATTCATCAATAAAAAAATTTCATGGCCTTCAATTTTGGAAGAAGTGCCATCATATACAATAGAATCCTTCTCTTCATAAATTACATACTTCAGATTAGAACTTGTCTCAATGTAAGGTTCTATATGAAACCTTGTAAGAGGATGTGTCATAATTATCACCTTATTCCCATACCTTTTTATGAAATACAATAAATACCAATTAGCTAAAATATATCCACCAATATTGGTAATGAAGTCGCTCTAGAGGAAAATTGCAAAGTGGGTTGGGAGATCAACAATAAATATATCTTGCAAGATAAGAAAATTGGGACAATCATGTAAGAAGACTTTCAAGTTTTCTTATCAATCCAATTGTCTTGGAAGCTATACCATCTAATTAGATAACTCTTTTAATATGGGTTTTGTAATTCAAATCCAATTTAACAGCTACCACCTTGGGCATGATTAAAGTTGAATCTGCACTATCAACTCTATAATTATGGACCAAATTGTCACCCACTATGAGGGTGAGGTAGAATAGTGGAGGTTTTTTCAACTCTAGTGGATGGTTAGAAATGGTATTGGAGACACTTTAAATAAAAACATGACTTTGACCTTGATTTAAAGGAGGGACACTAGTAGGGATAACAAACAATTGATTTTGTAGGAGCTCTTTCTGACCAGGCATATGCAATACATCCCAAATGGAAATGGAAGTTTTAGTAATTTTCATTGAATCTAAAATGTTTAAAGAATCCATACCTAATTTATCTTACATTATTGGAGGAAAGGAAGTGTTTGGAGCCTAAGGAGTTTGAGTGCTTTGAATTGTCCTTCCAACATTCTAATTTGGTGGAAGTGTAGGAGCCTTTGGAACTGTCACATGTGCATATAAACCTGGATGCCTTGCACAAGGATTGGATGAGATAATAGGCACCTTGATATCAATTCCAAAATCCTTTATTTTGGCTCTAGTGTTATCTATAATTGAGGTTCCTTGATTAATCACAAAAGCATCCTCAACCAGGAAGTTGGTGAAGACCTATTAATGAGGGTGTTTACCTTCATTTGTCTGCATCAGAACCTCATCCTCAGTGGATAGGAGAGGAGTAACTTATCCTTGAGAAATAAGAGCCTATTTTCCACCTTCACTAATGTCCATATATTGGCCTTGCTACCAAATTTCACCTTGCACCAAATTACTATGAATGGGTACCATATCTCTTACATTGGTGGTAGAATTAGCATTGTATGCATTAACAGGCCTATTAGGATTAGGATGTCATTGGCATCTTCCATAATATTGCTGATAAGGATAGGCTCCTTGATCCACATTAGCTTGCCTATTTTAATATTTCAAGGATAGGAAATTTTCTTTACAATCAATATTATGTTTTGCCTATGTAGGGGCAACCTTAGACTTGGTACTGACACTAGGAGTTTGAGCCATAGTTAGAGCATCAATAGAAGCATGAGAAAATGGAGGCATAGACACTTTAGGTGGTAATATTTTAGCTTGGATGAGATTATTGTCAGCTATGATATCAATTTCATATGCTTTAGGGAGGGTGGAGCCACCCATAGACTAAAGCATGACACTAATTTTAGTGCCAATAGCTCTCAAATAGGTTAGGAACACAAATATGGGAGTGGGCCTCATAGGAGGAGGCAGTCTATTCTAAGTCTTTTGAAATCTCTTGTTAAAATCATGTATTCTTTATTTAGGTCCTCTCTTAATTACATTAAGTTGGTGTATTATAGAGGCATGATCACTATCATTACCAAATCTTGTAGTTAGTAGTGCTCCAAATTCATCCCATGACATGATGCATCCACCTTCTAGAGTCCTATACCAATCAAGATCCTTCCCTCTAAGGGACATGGCAAGAATTTTGATAGCAATGTTCTCTTGAGTGATATTGTGGAGTTATAAAATTTGGAGACGTATCTAATATGCTCACTAGGTGTAACATGACTTTCACCATTGAATTGAGGCACACCTTTTGTGGCATTGGGAGGAAGAACATCATATGCTTGAAATCAAATAGGATTTTATGTATTGAACTTAGGATAATCATTTGGTCTAGCAATTTATTCTTCAAAATCTTCAATTTCTTCAACTTGTTCACTCTTTTGACTTCCCTCACTAGAAAATCTTCAACCTCTTCCTCTCTAGAAAAATATATTGGTTATATAAAGTACAAATTAGAGGAGGATATAGAACTATATGGGGGAGTTCAGGATGAAAGGGTGGGTTAATGTGATTGAGAACTCTACCAAAGGTTGACCTAGTGAGAGCCATGAATTATGGGAGTAGGTTTATAGCAAAACAATGGTCTTAAACCAGATTTATCTTGGTGTAGTTACCAAATGCTAAGAAGCACACTAATTTGTAGTTGATGTTGTCAAGACCAATATTTATCTTGATAAATTATCTTGAAGATAAGGTCCCACTAGGTGTGCCAAAATTGTTGTCACCAAAATTTGCACCCTAGAAGAGGGTGTTCAAGCCTCTTCCAAATTTAGGAAATATGGGAACATTTTTATGTATGTGGGTGTACGTATTGTGAAAATGAGACTCTAGATTAAAGGGCCATCTACCTGAATATATCTTTGTAAAGATTATCACCTAAACTATTAATTACTTGTAGAGGAAAGAGTTAGAAATAACATGAATTGAACCTAGTTTATAGAGGTGATGCACCAATATTGTCTCCACATGATCATCATATTATAATCACTATGGAATAAGGCATACAAACTAGTCTCAAAGTACTAAAAGTTTCTAACATGTTTATTTCAATATAGAGGTGAGATATGTGAAACAACATAAGGAAAATGAACCAAAAGGCATGTTGCACATTCCAAGGATAATTATACACTTGAAAGAGTTTGACATATTTGAGTGCACTCTATATGACCTATTAGACTAATAACTATTGCTCAGATATGAAAGGATAAAGGAAAGAAGGATAGAATATTATCACTTCTTATCACTATAGATCACTTACACACTTAGACAATTATTTGAGAAATCATAAACAAAATTACATTAATATTCAAAGGCAAAATATGACATCAGTATAGAAAGGCTTCATCATACATGGATGTGGTATATATTACAAATCCAAAATTTTATCTACTTATAGAACATCTAAGAGAGAAGACAAGAAAGAAGTTCAAGGGTCACTAGAACACATGTCTAGGCATGAGAAGCAGTTATGTTGTAGGTGCAATTGAGTATGAAATAGAAAATTAATGCCTTACAATCCAGATTTCCATGTAAACCATAGAAAATTCCTTCCAAAATGGTGCAATGACTCTTCTACCAACCTTTGTGAAATTGTTTCCATCATGTACCATCTATCAAGTATTTAAAAATGAACTAGGAGAGTCGACACATAATCATTGTTTGAGGGGGTTGAAATATGATATGATAATTATAATATGCTCTCCTAACTACTAGCTATCTTCTAAACACCTGTGTTCATCATTTTTAATCATTTTTTGATTTCTTGGACTTTTCTCTTTATATTTAGGAGTCACTATTCATCTCAGACCTCAACAGGGCTTTCATGGTGGCATATGAGTTTGAAGAGCTTGCTTTGCTACAAGATCCTTGATATTACATATTTTTTCATATGGAATTCCCTTGCCATGATATTCATTCCTTTCTAAAATATGTCTATGATATTTGCTTACTTCATTCAAAAGTGACTCTTTGGTTAAACATTTATCAGTCAAAGTTGATTCAGACCAATCACATTTGTTCTTATTCAATTTACAAATATTCACTATCAAATCTTGAATTTTTGACCTCCTTAATGTTGTAGGACCTCCAGATCCTAGTTCTTGCATGTTGTTGGATATTTGAGCATGCATGTAATTTATCTTGACTTGGTCATTAAACTTTTACACTTTGACCTCATATTGCTTCTTCCTACATCTTTGGATTGCTTTTACTTCAATTTTCTTAGACTTGCTCAGTTCTTAACTTGTTAATGTATCGATAAAACTTGAGAACTTTATAGCATTTGATTCCATTCACTTCATTGGATCTCCTTTTCATGATTGAACATGATTCACTAGATATATTGATAATCTCAATCATTAACTCTGACCAACTTACACTCATTAGCTCTCTATCTAACAAGCTCTATGAATGTGACACTTGTCACTTGTGCACTTACTCAGAGGAGACTTTGATAATTTGAATTTGCTTCACTCCATTGGATCATCTTTATATGATGAATCAAAGGCCATTGATCAAGCTGGGACATATATTAAATCTTAGACTTACGAAAATATGAATTCCTTTGGTCATTACTCAACCTGATAATTACTAGGTCGAGGGGCTAGTTTCACAATGTTGACAAAGGCTTAAGTTATAACTTAAGTTATCGGGTCTTAGCTATAACTAGTCAACATTAAAATAAAAAATTAATTGTTGATGCCATGACTTAAACCCTTAGGGTTTTATTGAGAAACCCTATCTAGTCTAAGATCAAAGATGAATCAATTTTGAGATCATTCCTTCTCAATTGAACCTAAGGATCATATCTCTAGAATGCTCATGAAAAACCCATAACATATCTACTATTTATTTCTTTTAAAAATTTCCATATATGATCTTTTTAAAATCATGACAACTTTGCATGACCTATGTAGATTTTGTCTAAGTATGGAGACCATTCATTTTTCTTGGAAGGCTAACTTTGCACCCACATCACTCTTGCTACACTTAGTCGTTGATCTATAAATTGACACATTTGTTCCCATTTCATAGGATATTCGATCCACATATCCTTTTGGTCTTGAATCCTTATTATGTACAAGATATGGCAATATAAAATTGCATACTTATCTTTATCTTGTAACCTACAAATTTGGCTGTGTTGGAAAACACTGTCAAATGTCCTAGAGCATAACTTTGATAAAGCATAACTTCTAATCACCATATTCAGTCCTAAACATTAGTGACATGATCATAATTTCCCCTTTGACATAAAATAGACCTCCTAAAACATCTAAGGTTCAATGTTTTTCCTATAGGGGTCCCAATTTGACTTGCAGGGTCAAATTTGGTCAATATGTTCCTCATCAATCCTCCTGTATTCCTTATTCTCATGAATTTCCTAACCATACTCAGTGTAATCCAGTGAATATTCCTAGTTGGAATCAAAATCCTAATCAATAACCTATTAAAGAGGCTAAACCTTCTTATAGTTTCCTTTCTTCACCACTCATCCCTCAAGCTCAAGTTGTCCATGAGGACAAAGAGATTTCAAGCTTTGATGAAGTGATAGCCAAGTGGAAGGAGTAGAATGTAGAGGTTATCAAAGGTTTCTCTTTCCCTCCTCCCCAAAATTCCATTATTCCCAAGATCCAAAAATATAATCATGATCAACCTTCCATGTAGTCTCCACTCCTTTCCCCTCAAAATCCTAGAGCCTTTCCTTTGTGGAGAGCCATTTAAGAGGCAAAGAAATAAGAAGATGAGATGAAGGTGATCCAAAAAGAGAAACTCCAAGAGAAAAATCATATACCTATGGTAAATTATTTAGACCTATCTCATCTTGCTAAATATTTTCAAGGGTCTATTATGCCACTCTTTGAGAAAGAGCCTCTCCTTTGTGAGGAAAATCAAGAAGATCAGTTAAGAAGACATAAGATAATGATGAATTTAGAGACAAAGAATAAGATATCATTATTAGGACACCACTTGGAAAGTAAGCATGTCTCAATATTTCTTAATCTCAAAGAGGATGAGTTGTAGGAGAAAGTACAAGTTGGAGATGAGATATAATAGGAAGAAGTCTTAAATGTGCATCAATAGGTTACTTCTCAAGAACCTATTAATCACATATTAGTTGTCCAAGATCAAGAGTTTTCTCAAGATGTTATAGTTGTTGATATAGATCAAGTATAGGCTCATTTTTTTTGGAAGGTAGCCATAAGGATAACTCACATAGAAGCATCACTAAGGTAGAGATCATTCCTGAAGAAGAAGGCCATTGGTAGCAACTATACCATGATTTCATGAGTGAAATTGAATATCTTAAGAAGGTAGATCTTGATGTGGAAGAAATTAATGAGTAGTTGATGCAAGCTGATGTCACAAATGAGATTGAGATATCTCCAATTGAAAAAGATGAAGGTGCCTTTCAAAATGATACTATTTAGATTAATCAAAGTGAAGAACAAAAAGATGATTTATAGTTGTACTTTGAATCTTTGTAAGAGATTAAAGAGATTTGTAAGGATATATTTCCCATTAAAGAGCTTGTTATTGAGAAGTTTGATAAAAAATCACCTAATCAATATCATGATATAGATTGGTTTGACTATTCATAGCTCCTTGAAGAGCCTGATGAACTTGTAGCAGTTGATAAGAAGGATAAGGTCACTCAAGCAAAAGTCATAGATGAGATGTCACTTGACAAATTTGTAGTTGACAAGTAGCATGACAAGCATCCAGAAGTGCAAGATGAATTTGTCTTTGTTGGTAACTAGTTTTCTATTGATAACTCATTTCAGGATATGTTAAGATAAATTATTGGAAAAAATAGTGCCTCTTCAAAGGTCATGTTCAATAAACCGCCTACTTTTCAACTTGTACTAGATTTTGTAATGAATGAGTTCATGAATTTCCCTTTTGATCCAGGTGGACCAAGTTTTGTCATGGTTAATTAGGTTAGTTTGTTTATATTTTGTCCCAAATAAGTGCTTTATTAGCACATTTACTTTATTAGGATAGTTTACCTACTTTATTTTGTTTCCTTCCCTATTTTAGTGGAGTTTTATTGTCTTTGTAAATCAAGAGGTATCTTGCAGACATGGAACAGATATGTTATCTATTATGAGTCAAAGGTCATGTACATGGTCTGAGTTTGAGCATAGAAGGCATGCTTCCTAGCTAAGTCACTAGAGATTTTGGCCATTTTTGGGCTACATACAGAGCTTTCAAAGACTGTACAATGTTCTTGATTAAGAGAAGGACCCAATGGGAAAAGAGGAAGATCATGTTACTTGAAACACTTTAAGCAAGCTTAATGTGTAATTCCATTGATCTTAGAGAAATAGGTTTATAGAGTAAATGGAGGATCTAGATAAGTTTACATAGGAAATCTTGTAGTTCAAGTCATGGATAATTTTGCTTATGCTTAAGAAGTTCATTCAAGCTTCCAAAGATCAAGCAAAAGCTCAAAAGAACAAATCTAGGGAGCCAGATGGTTATCAAGACATCACTCATAATTGAAATAGCCAGCTAACTTGTGTATTTTATATCTTTTCTCAAAAAGTCTCTCTAGCCCTCAAGTGATGTAGACATGTTTCTCTCACAATCAAGATCATCCCCTACAAGTTTCATTCCTCCATGAGTTTTTCACTTCAAGATCCAAGCCTTCAAAGTTGACCCAACAAAGGAAAATGTTCACGTGAAAGTCAAGTTTAAAATTAGGTAAAAAGTTCACAGTTCTTAAATTTTATGGTCTTCAAGATGTTAAATACAGTTTATGGGATGTCATATATAATCTATGAGATGTCAAAATAAATCTCAGGTGAAAATTCATAGGTTTTTAAATTTGACTATTTGTGGGATGTCAAATGATGTTATCACAAATGTCATTAATGATCGTGTGAACATCAAAATAAACATTACGTAATAATTAGGGGAGATTAAATTTGATAGTATATATAACATCAAATATATCCACATGAAAGTCAAATGGTGGTCATGCAGATGTCAATTTTGAGCTTATAAAGTAGATAGATTGACAGGATCTTAAGGATCAATGTGAGATTACCAAGTGGTACCAATGGGGATAGAATTGACAATTCAAAGATAGATTTGAGGGCTCACATTCATTTTTATCTAAAAAATCCAATAGAGTGAGGGAAAGGATGGCATAAGTGGGACAAAGTGAATCTAAAGAGCTAATGAGTCAAGGACAAATGTCAAAAGTACATGGGTCCTAGTAGAAGATAAATGAAGTGCATCCATCTATGCATAGGTAGATTAATGGAGTGATAGGGTTAAAGAAGTCAAGGTCTGAGTCAAAATTCAATAACCAATCAGTAGGATCAAGCCTCAGGATATGTTGATGAAGGTTAACACAATAGTATTGGACCAGGGCAAAGCTAATATAAAGGAACAAAGCTTGAGTGCAATCCAAAATGGATCTAGGTCGAGTCGAGGTGAATATTTTAGGACCAAGCATTAACAATATAGCTCCTTATAGGTAGAATAGATCCTTTGGACCAAATATAGAGATCAAGGAGCCAGTAATTATGAAGCAAAGTCAAGTAATTTATAGGTTTTCATTAATAGTGTGATTGTGTGAAAACCAATGGTCTAAGATTAGTTTTTTGTCTATAAAATGGACCCAAATTTGAGTTATAACTAGTACAAATGTAAATGTGATCATAGAGAAGTGTCTCTCCTATCATTAGAATCACATTTTTAATAAATAAGTACAAATGGCCACCTAATGCAGATGTGGAATAATTTAATCAATTCCAAGACATGATCCTCGTCAGTAGATCAAGTAAATAATGGCATAGTTCTAAGAAAGACACAAGGTAGTTGGATAAGGCCAATGGACATTTAAATATTTTATAGAATTTGTTATTTATTGATAAGGCCATGAGTCAACATCCTTAAATTTGTGTTAATCCATCAAAAGTGGTTGGTCCCTTTACAATGCACATTTCCTTCTCTCTGTCATCCCCTTTTTTTATAAATACAAGCTTCTTAGCCTTGAAAAAAACTTGGAAATCTTTGTAAATTCTTGAGATAAATAAAGGACTCTTTTTTAGATCTTATTATTTTGGTATAACATGTTAATTTTAGATTGATTTGTATGTGGTAGAAATCTCTCCCTTGTCAAATCTTGATCTCACCTAGCTACTAGATTATCTTGTTGTGCAGGTCATGTTTAGTGTTTAATGTCATTTGATTAAAGCTATCAAGTGGATACATTGAGTGGTTAGTGCCTTGAATCAAGCTTGCCCATCACTTCCCATAGGTTCTGATCATTTGGTGAACCTTTACATGAAATACTAATGTATAATAGCCATTTGGAGTTGTAGATCCAATCTCAATAGTGTTTTTTAGAAGTTCAGATAGAGTGGATAAATAATCACATTACTAGTGCATCACCTCCTTTACATGTTTTTATGCTTTGTTACCCATTTATCTCTCCCTTTTCCCAGTCAGATTTTAGTTTAAGTGATATATTTATAAGGAAACTAGACTTTTCTAAAAGTTTGATCCATTATTAGGATACCCACAACCTAGGATCAATCCCATGTTGGACTAGATTTTGAGCAGAGGACCTGAAAAATGCCCTTCTCAACTAGGGTGAAAATCTATAACACCAACATTAATTCCTCTCAGCTTGACACTTATTCTTGTGACTCTTGGACTTCATTATTCTCTCTCCTCTCTCACATTCTATAAGTACTAGACATTTTTTGCTATTGTATCTAATTTCACACCATGTATGGTGAATCCCTGCTGGTATGATGTTGTACTTTGAATTTGAATAATATATGAAATATTAGCTTGAGTTCATAAACATCTTGTCTAAGTGTACAAAGTAATGAATGGTGAGGTTTAGCGATAAACTTATATCCTTACTTCTCCTTGTCCTTTCATGTCTAGTGTAAGAATCTTTCTTTCTAACAGGTCATATATAGTGTAGATAGTGTGTTTGAATCCATTCAAGTGCACAAGTGTCCTCATACTCTAAAATATGATATCTAGTCCACTTACGTTGATTTTTCTCATGCATATAACCTCTATATTGAAATACTAATGTTAGAACATCTTAAGACTTTGAAGCTAGTTTTTAGGTCTTATTCCTTAGTGAAAGAAGTATGATAGCATTGTGTAAATCTTTATGGTGTATCACCTCCTTCAAATAATTTTATTTAATGCATACTTATACCCCTTTTCCAACAAATATTTAGTTAGGATAGGTGATAAGTGTTGTCCCCCAAAAATATCACTCATTTTTGGGACAACATTTGAACCATTTTGGTCCTACAGACCAAAATTGTCTCTTCCATTTTTAAAATTTGTCCTGAGCATTCAAATTCCTCATTTTTTAAGCTTCTCAAAAATCTATGGACTCTACAGGCTTAAATCTACGAACTCTACAGGCTTAAATATAAGGACTCTGTAGGCTTAAATCTACGGACTCTGTAGGAAGAGGAAATCTATGGACTTTGTTGGTCAAGTTCAATGGAATTTATAGGTTAAAATCTATGGAGTCTTTTAAGGTTATAGAACACTATGGACTTGGTTTTATTTCTACGGACTCTGCAGGCAGGTTCAATTCTATAGATTCAAAGGTTTCTATAGGCGAGTTCAACCAAAAGAATTAGTTTCTAACACTTGGTCATTTTCAGGATTGGTTTAGTGTTTTGGTTCAAACAAAAATCTCCATCGGCAAGCATCAATAGTAGGTTCAATGTTTGGTTCATCCTTTGGTTTAACATCAAATGGTTCAAAGGTGGGTTCAATCAAGCAGTTCAACGCTTTGTTTCACTCATTTGGTTCATCTGATTTATTTCAAACTCTTTGATTCATCTTTTGGTTCAATCAAACAGTTCGTCAGTTGGTTCAAGGCTTTGTTTGAACCATTGAACCAAAACTTGGTTCAACGGTTGGTTCATCATCTTTTGGTTCAATGGTTAGTTCATCACTTTGGTTCATTCAATTGAATCATCGGCTTGAACCATCACCTTGAACCATTTTAGTTCAATGAAGTGGTTCAACATTTGGTTCAACCAAGCGGTTTAATCAAATGGTTCAATAGATGGTTCAAAGCCTTGGTTCAAAAATTGGTTCAAAGATTGGTTCAACAAAGTGTTTCAATGCTCAGTTCATCCAATTAAACCAAAATTTAGTTCAACGTTTGGTTCAACCAAGCGGTTCATCGGCTTGGTTCAATGGAATGGTTCAACATTTGGTTCAATCAAAGGGATCATCGACTTAGTTCAAGGAATCCTCTCAAAGGACAAGTGCCCTTGCAGAGGGCACTTGATCGATAAAAACACCCTTCGAAAGGGTCATTTTCAAAGAAGGCCGCAAAGGTAAATTCCTTTAAAATTTTTATTTAAGGCAGACAGTTATAATTCTTTCAGACTTTTGTCTGAAGGAATTCCTTTGGACAAAAAGTCTAAAAGAATTCAAGAAGTGGTCATGGGCGAAAAAAACCAAAAGGATAATAACCAAGGCAAATGGAAATTCCATGGAATTTTTGTCCATGGGAAAATTTTGGGGACTTTTTGTTTGCGGGAATTTGTCTGCAGAGAAAGCTCAAGGAAAGCCTGCGAAGACTATAAAGAAAAAGGCCACCAAAGGACCCCGAAGGGCAGGTGCCCTTGCATGGGACTCTCAGCTACCAACTTGAAGAATACTTCCCCAACACTGAAGGGTCACCTTCCCTTCGAGAAGATGTAAAATAAAAAGCCTGAGGGCCATTCAAAGACTGCCCAAAGGGCAGATAGCTTGCGGGGAGTTCTTATCAACCCAAAATAGGTTATTTCTTAAGGCCCAAAAGGGAAAGTTCAATTTGGGAAAGTGCCAAATAGAAAAGTCAAAAGAAGATAAAGGGGTGATGCACCCGAAGATGTCAAATTCAAGGCAACAAAATAGCCATTGATCCTTTGAACCTACAGACTAGAATCCATTCACAGATTTTAAGGCCAAGACCAGTAGAAAGTAAGGAAGGAATAGAGTAGCAAATTGAATCTAGGACCCAATTCAATTAACCAAAAAAGAAGGAATGCTGAAGGTAAGATCAGATCACCAGGTGGACATTGAAAGTTACAAACTTTCAATAAGCGTGACTTGTTTCCCTACATTGATAAAATTAAATGGGTAAAACGCCCCTAAGTTCCAACCTGTCTTCTTAATAGATTCTAATGCAACATGATGTGTTACTATTCTCGAGTCCTTATTAAAGTGGTTATATAAGGGACTCTCTTCTATTGTAAAAGGATCTCTTTTTTGACAATCAGAATGAAACTCTGCCCAAATTGAAAGGCTCTTTTGAGACTTTGAGCTCAGTTTGTTGATAATATTTTGTTATTGGAATAAGAAAGTGACTTTTCAGACTTTGTGTTGTGATATCTTTGTTGTTGATGAAACTATTATTATATCTTTTTCCTTGATTTATTTTCTATTCCTTTAATTCAACAAGCAAGATTAGTGAAATTAGTCAGAAAGGTGTCCTAAAGAATCAACTGTGGAGAGACTTTGTGCCCCCATAATTTCCTTTCAGTGTGTTTTATTTTCATTACTGTGTAAAGGACTTTGGGAATACTTTGTGCCCTCATTGTCCTTCGTATCTTACTCTTGAGTGATTCAGGTGGAGACTTTGTGCTGCATCTCAATTTGCTAGTTATTATATGTTTTGCTACATTTTGCTATTACTACCTGGAGTATTCTTGTGGCTTGGTGAATAGTACTTCTGAAAGAAGAGGAGTGCTTTCTATCATTTTCCTTGAGTTTCTCTTGTGATCTGCATACATCATCTCTGAAGAAAGAGATATGGATGGTTTGTCCTACCCTTGAGTATTATTTTCTATATATATATATATAACCTATAGGGAACCTCCCCTTGATGAGAGGAGAGATCAATCCCCTTCTGATGTGGTAAATCTACACATTTGGATGACTAATCTTCCTACTTTGGCTGATCAAACCTATTTTGTTTATCAGTATGTTGATTGACAAAATATTCAACCAACAATAAGCACTTCAAGGCAAATTAAGGGAGCTAGCCTTTAAACCTAGAGGTCTACATCTACCATAGGCAACCCACAGGCCTAGAGGTATTCCAATGTTTCCCAAATCTTAGAGTAGGATTGAAGAAACTCCTATAGGGTGTAAGTTTTGGTGACAATAGTTTTGGCATGCTTGGTGGGACCATTGTCCAAAAGATAAATTGTTAAGGTGACCTAGGTATTTTGATCAAATAAATTTATTTATTATCTTAAATTAATGTTTGGGAGTTAATTCATTAATATTTTATTAATGTAAAATAAGGTCAATTAAGGATAAAATCACCACCATCAGGGCCATTCTACAGCAGTGAATCACTTGATATATACTAGAAGATATTTCAAGTATGATTGATCTAGTAGATTGAGCAGGTTGGCATCAAAGCAGGGAGGATTGCATGCTACCTATTAAATCTAAGTAACAGAGTTAAGGAAACATAAATTTAGTCATTTATCATGGTAAATTAGTTGATATCACAACTCACACATGGATAAGCACATATCTTTCAACTTGAGACAACACTAGAAATGTAGGTTTAGGAGATAAATAAATAGAGAAATAAGGGGATCATGTCCCCACCCACTAGTGGGATCAATGAATAATATTATGCCTCATTAGGTGTATAAAAAAATTAAGTAATAATTAAAAATAAAATCCAAAAAATAATTAACAAACTTTAAAATTTTTGGAAACATATGGATGCACTAGGTCTTTATATATACAAGCTAAAACACATGCTTTTATTAACTTTAGCCAACAAAACTCATGTTTTTTAAGGGAGAATGGAGTGCATGTGGAATATTTATGATAAAATGTGGGACACATTATTATGATTTGATCCCACACCTATTTGTAGTTAATTCTGGAATACTCACTTTGTTCCATATTCTTTGTTATCATGGCTCTCTTTCTAATCCCATAATTTTTCTCTCACTCTGACTCCCTTCATTTTCCATCTTCTGGGTTCAGGTTCAAGTTTCTCTATTCATATCCACATCATTCACTCATACCTCACACATATCCCCATAACACTCAAAAAATTGGGTTTTAACTCAACGAAAATAAACTAATCATAAAAATTTAAGTGTTTTTAAAATCTACACTAAATTAAATTACATAGGTAGAAAAACATATCTAAAATGTGCTAATTGAGTTGAATTAAATATTAAAACATGATGTAGATACCAAAATATACTTTATATAGTATTTTATTCTTGTATACTTGACAAATATTGATCAAGGTTATACCCTTCAATTCTAGACCTTCCTATTGTCGAAAGGCTCACATTTGGCATCTTCCTATGCCTAAATGCTTATCTTTTAGTATGACCCTATCATTCTCATGATCGATATTTACTATATAGTGAAAAAATATTAAAACTTGATATATATCCCTCACTATTAGTTTCAAATCCTCAGTAGCTTATCAACCTCTTAGACACTTGCGTCCCACATAGGGACACTTGTGTTAATGTAAGTTTCCATAATATTATCAAGTGTAAAGATCTTAAAATTCATCCAAATTGTAAATGTTTCAAAATATATGGGGTGGTCTATTTTTATTATTGAATAATGTTGTGAAGTATTTATAAAAGGTGTGGTATAAATAAAAATCTAAGCCTACTCATCACCCATCTAGCAAATACAAAGAAAACACCTATTCAAACTCATTTAATCAATTGCATAGCTAAGTTATACTACCCTATTCTTCCATGTTTTCATATCACTCATAGAAGAAATCATATTATAGGTTTGAATCACTCAAAAAATAAACCATGATCAATATTTGTTAAGTTATAATTTAGATCGCTCCATGCCCTTCCATATAATATATTTCATCCTTTCACACACACAAGCCAACACCCAAGGGAAAATGACATATGTCTAAGGCTCTTTTCGGAGTATTGGATATGTATGAAACATCCATTATAGAGGGGTCATTAGGGTTAGTTCAAATCTGTGAGCCCACTAACCCATTTTTGGCAAGGTGGAAAAACC